>PVIA01002397.1:0-212227 GCA_004024845.1 Tonatia bakeri | reverse complement strand
GGATAAGGGGAAAAAAGAAAAAAGAAAGAATGAAAAAAAAAGAAGAAGAAAACACACACACAGAGAAAAAGAAAAAAGAAACAAAAACAAAAACAAACAAACAAACAAACAAAAAAACCTCTTGTTGGTTTCTAACTGGCCAAACCAGTTTTTCTGCTTTTGCCAGCTCAAGCAGACTGAGGGGCGGTTAGAATGCCTTTCACCCTTCTAAGACAGAATGCAGTCAGTCTCAGGGCTGGCCACCCGCTTTTCCCAGAAACGATAGCTGTCTCTGTCTGGGCTCAGGGCGCAAGCTCCAGAGATGGCAAGGGGTCGTGTCCCTCCCCCAGCTTCACCACCACAGGCTCTAAGTTCAGCGAAGCACCAGGCTCTCTTCTGGGTTCACGGTGCGTGGGGACTGCGAGGAGTCGTGTACTTCCCTCTGTGGGCTCTATGTTTGTGGGAAGCACCTATCTCTCCTCCGGTTTCTCTATGCACCCTCCGGGGTTTGGGAGGGGTCGCACACTTCCCTTTGCCACTGCCGTGGGCCCCAGGAACCTGCAAAGTGCTGTGTCTTTTCCGGGTTCCCCGTTTGAGAGTCAGGTATCCCGGCGGGGTGTGCGCCCCGCTGGAAATCACCCCAGCTCCAGAAGCCCTTCCCTTGTTCACAGCCGTGGGGTCTCAGTCTTCCCCCAAACCACACACTCCCTGGGTTGGGGACAAGGGCAAGGCCTCCACCCCCACGGCAAGGCCTCCACCCCCACAGCAAGGCCTCCCTTGGTCCGGCAGACTGGGGTACTCACTCTTCCCTGGGAAGTTCGTGGGTGCCCACAACTCCTGCGCTTCTGCTTCTCAAACCTTGTTGTCTGGGGAGGGAGCGGTGACTCCGCTCTCCTGGGTGCCCTGAGACAGACCCAGGAGTGCCAGCCTGCTCTCCGTGCCTATCACAGGGCCCTTATTATCCCGAAGCCGTCCTCTTACCATCTGTTTATTCAATGTCTGGATAACTTTTGATGCCCTATTTTCATAAATGTTGCGATATCTGTGGTCTCCTGCTCTATTCCTCCTCAGATCAGCCAAATTCTCCCCCGTGCACTGTGGAAGGGGATCACGATTCCTCCAACCAGGCCACCATCTTCCCCTGAATCTTATTTCTAAATGTTTTAAAATGTAAGCTCTTTACTCAATAAATATGTAGCATCCAGTAAAAATTGAAAATTTTTAAATAACTAAATTAAAGACAAAGAAAAATAAAGACAGAGAGAAACATGGCAGGGACAACTACTGGTCTTTGGGTATTCAAGGATGTCCAAGTCTCCACCCTCTTCTGTCCTGCGTGTCTTTCATGAGCTTCCCAGCTTTCAGCCCTACATATCTGTTTTTATGCTAGTATCATGTTGTTTTGGTCACTATGGCTTTTAGTACAGGTTGATACTAGGTAGTGTGATTCCTCCAACTTAGTTCTTCTTTCTCAGGATCACTGTTGCTATGTGGGGCCTTTGTGTTTCCATATAAAGTTTTGAAATATTTGTTCTAGTTCTGTGAAGTATGTCATTGGACTCTTTTTAAAAATTTTATTGATTATGCTATTACAGTTGTCCCAATTTTTCTGCCTTTAACCTCCTCTACTCAGCACCCACCACTCCTTCCAGCAGTCTCCCCTCCTTTGGTCATGTCTCTAGATCATGCGTATAAGTTCTTTGGCAACTCCATTTCCTATACTTGCTCTTAGCATCCCCTTGCTTATCTGTACCTACCAATTTGTACTTCTTAATCCCTTCAACTTTTCTCCCATTCCCCCCGATGACTCTTCCAGCTGGTCACCATCCCAATGTTCTCCATATCTGTGATTCTGTTTCTGTTCTGCTTGTTTGCTTAGTTTGTTTTTTAGATTCAATTGTTGCTAGTTATGTATTTATTGCCATTTTAATTTTCATAGTTTTCACCTTCCTTTTCTTAAATAAGTCCCTTTAACATTTCACATAATACTGGTTTCAAGATGATGAACCCCTTTACCTTGTTTGGGAAGCACTTTATCTGCCCTTTGATTCTAAATGATAGCTTTGCAGGATAGAATAATCTGGTTGTAGGTCCTTGCTTTTCATCAGTTTGAATACTTCTTGTCAATCCCTTCTAGCCTATAAAGTTTCTTTTGAGAAATCAGCTGATGGTCTTATGAAACTCTTTTAGGTAATTATCTGCTTTTCACTTGTTGCTTTTAAGAGTCTCTCTTTATATTCTTTAACCTTTTAATTATGATGTGTCTTATTGTAGCCTTCCTTGTGTCCATCTTGTATGGGACTCTCTGTGCTCCCTGGACTTGTATATCTATTTCCTTAACCAAATTATGGAAGTTTTCTTTTATTATTTGTCTAATAGGTTTCCTATTTCTTGCTCTTTCTCTTCTCCTTCTGGCACCCCTATAATGCGAATATTGGAACACTTGAAGTTTCCCCTGAGACTCCTTACTCTATCTTCAATTTTTTGGATTCTTTTTTCTTCTTGATGACTGATTTCATGTCTTTTGCTTCCTTATGTTTCAAATCATTGACTTGATTCTCAGCTTCATCCACTCTGCTGTTGATTATCTGCCCATTGTTCTTTATTTCAATTAGTGTCTACTTCATTTCTGATTCTATCATTTTTATGCTGTTGAAGTACCCACTGAGTTCCTTGAGCATTCTTATAACCAGTGTTTTGAACTCTGCATCTGATAGATTGCTTATCTCCATTTTGTTTAGTTCTTTTTCTGGAGTTTTGTATTGTTCTTTCATTTGAGCCACATTTCTTTGTCTCCTCTTTTTGGCAGCCTCTCTGTTTGTTTCTGTGCATTAGATAGAGCTTCTTTGACTCCTTGTCTTGGTAGCGTGGCCTAATGTAGTAGGTGTCCTGTAGGGTCCAGTGGCATAGCCTCCCCTCTCCCTCAAGCTGGGTACTTGAGGTTCACCCTCCGTGTGGGCTGAGTATTCTTTCCTCTTGTAGTTGTCTTGATTGATATTAGCAGCTGAATGGGAGGGATTCATCCAGGCCAGACATCTGGTAGGACTGACTGTGACCCCTGGCCAGGAATCACCTCCCTTCCTGGCTTCTGGAGGTGGTTGGGTGATTGTTCTCCAACGTGGTCTGTAATGGTCTGCTGGGTGCCTAGGCTCTGAAGATACATGCGTGGTACAAGCTATGGTCAGCCACCATCCATGCTCTGTCTCGAGTCCCTTGGCATAAGCTATAAAGTGATCTGTAGATAGTGCTGGGTCTGGGGCCACTCAGTGAGAGGTACAGGGGCTGGTTTTAGGTTTTGCTTGTTTGAATGGATTTAGGAAGATCTGAAGCCTGTGCCTAGTCAAGCCATTCATATGGAAAAGCCACTGTTACCAGCTTGGGTGGGCCTGTAAGTTGGATGGGGCAGGGTTATCAGGATGGGGTTAACCCTTTGAGCCAGGTTGATAGAGCCTCAGTATATGCCATCACACTGTGGTTCTGTGTGGGGGAGGACTCAGAAAAGGAACAATGTCCACTGTCTGAAGTTCTGTATGGGAGACAGCTGTCTCCCAACTCCAGCCCTGATACCAAACATTTCAGTTCCTCCTCATATGCCACTGGTACCCTTCAAGGTGCTGCCCTGGTGCTGGAGCCCAGAAGTAGTGATCATAAGTCCATGTGTAGGGCCCTCCAAGAGGAGAAGACTGAGAATCCCACAGTTTCTTCTGTTGACCCAAACCCCACTGGTTTTTACAGCCAGAAGTGATGGGGACTTATCTTCCTATCACTGTCACCCTGGGCAGTATGGTCTGGTGTGGGGCTGTGATCCCTCACTTCTGAGATATCCCTCTGTTTTATATCCTCCACATGTGGGTTAGGGACCAGCTCATTTCACATCTCCATGTCTCCACTTCTCCATCCCTCCTACCTATCTGGATGAGCGTAGTTTCTGTAATTCTTTATTTATAGGACTTCCATAAAACTCAATATTCTGATAGTTCTGAGATATATTTGTTCTGTAGTTTAGCTGAATTTTGCTGAGGTTGTCTAGGAGGTGAGCTGCATTTACCTATGCCTCCATTTTGAACAGAAGTAACATCACTTAAATCTTGATAGGAATCCTGTTGAATCTACAGATTGCTTTGGGTAGCATACTGATGATGTTAATTCTTCCCATCCATGAACAATGTATCTCCTTCCACTTATTTGTACCTTCTTCACTTTTTTTCTTCAGTGTCTTATAATTTTCTGAGTATAGGTCTTTTACATCCTTGGTTAGATTTATTCCTAGGTATTTTATTCTTTTTGAAGCAATTGTGAATAGCATTGTTTTTTTTTTAATTTCCCTTTCTGTTAGTTTTTTATTGGCATATAAAAATGCAACTAACTTTTGGATATTAATTTTGTATCCTGCTACTTTGCTGAATTCATTTATCAGTCCTAGTAGTTTCTTAGTGGGATATTTGGGATTCTTTTTGTACAGTATCTCTCTTCTGCAAATAAAGACAGTTTTGCTACTTCTTTTTCAATTTGGATGCCTTTTATTTCTTCTTTTTGTCTGATTGCTGTGGCTATGTTGAATAAGAGAGGTGAAAATGAATATCCCTGACTTGTTCCCAGTTTTAGGGGGAATGTGTGTAGTTTTTACCCACTGAATATGATGCTGGCAGTAGGTTTGTCATATATGGCATTTATTATGTTTAGGTATATGCCCACTATTCCCACTTTGCTGAGAATTTTTATCAGAAATGCTGCTGAATTTTATCAAATGCTTTTTTTTTTTGCATCTATTGATATTGTCATGTGGTTTTCTCTTTCATTTTGTTTAAGTGGTGAATCATATGTATTGATTTGCAAATGTTGCACCCAACTTGCATTCCTACTTGATCATGGTTTATGATCTTTTTGATGTATTACTGTATTTGGTTTGCTAATATTTTGTTGAGGATTTTAGCATCTATGTTCATCAAAGATATTGGCCTATAATTACCTCTTTTGTAGGGTTTTTATCTGGTTTTGGAATTAGGATAATGCTGGCCTTGTAAAATGAGGTTTGGGGGCTTTTGTCCTCTTGAATTTTTTGAAATAGTTTGGTAAGGATTAGTTCTTCTCAGAATGTTTGGTAAAATTCACCTGTGAAGCCATTCATCCAGAGCTTTTGTTTGTTGAAAATTTTTTGATTACTGCTTCAATTTCACTAGCTGTAATCTGCCTACTCAGATTCTCTGATTCCTTCTGATTTTGTTTTGGAAGATTGTATGTTTCTAGGAATTTATCCTTTTTTCCAGATTGTCCAATTTTTTGGCATATACTGGTAGTTCATAATATTTTCTTACAATTCTTTGTATTTCTTTGGTGTCAGTTATTATTTCTCTTCTTTCATTTCTGATTTTATTTGTTTGGGTCTTTTTTCAGTTTTTGTTGATGAATCTGGTTAAAGATTTGTCAATCTTGTTTATCTTTAAAGAACCAGCTCTTGGATTCATTGATCTTTTCTATTTGTTTAAACTCTATTTTATTTATTTCTTCTCTGATTTTTATTATTACCTTCCTTCTAGTTACTTTGGGCTTTGTTTCTCATTATTTTTCAAGTTCCTTTTAAATTAAAGTGAGATTGTTTATTTGATTTTTTTTTTCTGATAAGCCTGAAATAATAGGACTGTAATACTATGAATTTCCCTCTTAGGATTGCTTTTCCAGTGTCCCACAGATTTTGGATTGTTGTGTTCTCACTTTCATTTATTTCAAGGTATCTTTTGATTTCTTCCCTCATTCCTTTGTTGACCCATTCATTGTTTAATAACATGTTATTAAGCTCTATATCTTTGTGTATTTTTCAGAGTTCTTCTTGTGATTGATCTAGTTTCAAAGCACCATGGTTAGAGAGAAGTTGCTTGATATGATTTCAATCTTCTTACTTGTATTGTGACTTGTTTTGTATCCTAACATGTGGTCTATCCTAGAAAATGTTCCACGCACATTTGAAAAGTATGTATATTCTGCTTATTGGGGGTAAAATCCTCTGAAGATATCAATTAAATCCATTTGGTCTAGTGTGTCATTTAAGGCTACTGTCTCCTTCTTGATTTTCTGCCTGGAAGATCTATCCACTGAAGTCAATGGGGTGTTAAAATCCCCAACTATGACTGTATTTCTGTTAATCTCTCCCTTTATATCCATCAAGATTTGCTTTACACATTTAGGTGCTCCTATGGTGTGTGCATAAATGTTTACAAGGGTTATATTCTTTTGTTGGATTGTTCCCTTTATCATTATGAGGTGCCCTTCTTTGTCTCTTAGGATAGTCTTGGTTTTAAACTCAATTTTTTGGATATAAGTATTACTACCTTTATTTTCCATTTCCATTTGCATGAAATATCTTTTTCATCTCTTTACTTTTAGTCTGTGTGTATCTTCCCATCTGAGGTGGGTCTCTTGGAGGCAGAACATATGGATCTGGTTCCCTACTCCATTCAGCTACCCTCTGTCTTTTGGTTGAGCATGTAAGCCATTTACATTTAAGGCGATCATTGATAGATGTGTATTTATTGCCATTTTATTTTTAAACTATTTACCTCATTTTTTTCTTTTTCTTCTTATTCTTAAAGCAAGCCCTTTAACATTTGTCACAGTACTGGTTAAGTATTAACAAAATCCTTCAATTTTTTCTTGTCTGGGAAGCTCTTTATTTCTCCTTCACTTTTAAATGATAGCCTCATTGGGCAAAGTAGCCTTGGTTGTAGGTCCTTGCTTTTCACCACCTTGAGTACTTCCTGCCACTCCCTTCTGGCCTGAAATGTTTCTATTGAGAAATCAGATGGCAATCCAATTGGAGCTCCCTTGTATGTAACTACCTGCTTTTCTCTTGTGGCTTTAAGCTTTGACATTTTAATTATGATGTCTTGGTGTACTCCTCTTTGGGTTCATCTTGTTTGGGACTATCTGAGCTTTCTGGACTTGTGTGTCATTTTCCTTCACCAGATTAGGGAAGTTTTGGGTCATTATTTCTTCAAATAGGTTCTCAATAACTTGCTCACTCTCCTCTCCTGGTAGTCCCATGATATGGATGTTATTATGCTTTATGTTGTCCAAAGTTTGCTTAAGCTTTCCTCATTTATAATTTTTTTCTTTTTGCTGCTCTGCTTGGGTGTTTTTTACTACCTTGTCTTCCACATCACTGATTTAGTCTCCTGCTTCATCTAACCTACTATTTATTTCTTCCAGTGTATTATTGATTTCACATATTGCATTCTTTATTTCTGACTTGTCCTTTTTTATTGTTCCTATATCTTTTTTCATGTTGAGAGTATCATTATAATTATTACTCTAAACTCTATATCTGATAAATTGCTTGCCTTCATTTTATTTAGTCCTTCTAAAGAATTCTCTTGTTCTTTCATCTGTGGCCTGTTTTCTTGTCTTCCCATTTTGGCTGCTTCTTTGTATTTGTTTCTGTGTATTAGGTAGATCTGCATAGACTCTTGTGCAGACCTATATCAGATGCTGTCTGTGACTGGCCCTGGGAAACCTGTTTGGTGCTATCAGGTTTCCACAGCATGTGGCTCCCTCTGCTGGGTCTGTTTGTGTGAAGAAAGAACCAGGCTAGCTTTTAGCAGCACAGGCCTGGGGAGGGTCAGCTGAAGTCTCAGAGCTCCCAGAGATCTGCCTTTGCTTGAAGGCTTTGTCTCTGAAATAGCCTTCAGCTGTTCTCCTCAGCAGCTGGTTTTAAGCTCCACAGGGTGGGGCAGAGTAATTCCTGCACATGCAGCTATTGCTTCCCCTCTGGCTCATGCCACATGAAGTGGAGTGCTCTGCCTGAGAAAGATGGCCTCTTCAGTATGGGGAATGACTCACCACAGGGATCCTGGTGCCTGTTCCTTTAGTTCTGTCCTCAGAGCCACTAACCCAAGACTCTCCTCATGTATCTCCAGGACACTTTCCCTTTCTTCTACTGGAGCCCAGGGTAAGTGGCTGCAAGCAAAATTTTGTGCATTGGCCCTTGAAGAGATTCTCTGTGTCTCTAGCCATCTCTCCCTTGTGGACATAAACCCTGCCGCTTTTCACATCCAGATGTTATTTGGATTCCTTTCATGGTTCTGGAACTACAGGTGGGGAAGCCCAGCTAGGGGGTTAGATCCCACACTTCTCAAGGGGAACTCCCAACCCCTTAAATGTCCCTCCAGATCTTCAGCTGCTGCCAATGGGAGCCCAGCCAACCATTTCACACCTCCTCTGCACTCCCTACCAGTCTTGTTATAGTGAGGTGATTTCTTCTGTCTGTCTTTGGTTATAAGGCTTCTCTGCAGCTAGTGTTTAGTTGGTTATTAAGGATGATTTTTCTTTAGTTGTAATTCCACTTTGGCCCTTGGAGTAGGTCAGTGTATCTTCCACTTAATACTCCACCATCCTGGGTCTCCTATCCTTTTTTTTTTTTTTAATCCTCATCCAAGAATATTTTTTTCATTGCTTTTTTAGAGAGAGCAAGGGAGGGAGATAAGCATCAGTTGTTTGCCTCCTGTACATGCAGACCAGGAATCTAACCCATATCCTCATATATGACCTGACTAGGAATCAAACCCTCAACATTTCGGTTATGGGACGACACTCCAACCAACTGACACACCAGCCAGAGCAGATCTAGCTTTTCTTTTTTCCTTTCCTTTTCTTTTATCTTTCTAATTCCCTAACTTCCTCTATCTTTTCTTTTGAAGTTAAAGTTTTACTTTCTTTTGTTTATTTCTTTTTCACTTGCTCTAATTTCCTCCTTTTTTTTTTCTTTTGGAATTAATGTAAATTATTGCCACTGAGAAATCCAGAATCTTTGAACTTTTCTTTTTAAGATTTTATTTATTTATTTAAAATATATTTTATTGATTATGCTATTACAGTTGTCCCATTTCCCCCTTCACTCCCCTCCACCCTGCACACCCTCTCCCACCCACATCCCCCCCCTTTAGTTCATGTCCATGTGTCATAAGTTCTTTAGCTTCTACATTCCCCATGCTATTCTTGCCCTCCCCCTGTCTATTTTCTACCTACCATCTATGCTACTTATTTTCCATACCTTTTCCCGCTCTGTCCTCCTCCCACTCCCCTGTTGCTACCCCTCCATGTGATCTCCATTTCTGTGGGTCTGTTCCTGTTCTAGTTGTTTGCTTAGTTACTTTTTGTTTTTGTTTTAGGTGTGGTTGTTAATAATTGTGAGTTTGCTGTCGTTTTACTATACATGTTTTTTATCTTCTTTTTCTTAGATAAGTCCCTTTAACATTTCATATAATAAGGGCTTGGTGATGATGAACTCCTTTAACTTGACCTTATCTGAGAAGCACTTTATCTGCCCTTCCATTCTAAATGAAAGCTTTGCTGGATAGAGCAATCTGGGATGTAGGTCCTTGCCTTTCATGACTTGGAATACTTCTTTCCAGCCCCTTCTTGCCTATAAGGTCTCTTTTGAGAAATCAGCTGACAGTCTGATAGGAACTCCTTTGTAGGTTATTGTCTCCTTATCTCTTGCTGCTTCTAGGATTCTCTCCTTCATTTTTACCTTGGCTAATGTAATTATGATGTGCTTTGGTGTGTTCCTTCTTGGGTCCAACTTCTTTGGGACTCTCTGAGCTTCCTGGACTTCTTGGAAGTCTATTTCTTTTGCCAGAATGGGGAAGTTCTCCTTTATTATTAGTTCAAATAACTTTTCCACTTGCTCTTCCTCCTCTCCTTCTGGTACCCCTATAATTCGGATGTTTGAATGTTTAAAGATGTCCTGTAGGTTCCTAAGCTTCTCCTCATTTTTTTGAATTCTTATTTATCCATTCTTTCCTGTTTGGTTGTTTCTTTCTTTCTTCTGGTCCACTCTATTGTTTTGAGTCCTGGTCTCCTTCTCATCACTATTGGTTCCCTGTGTATTTTCTTTCATTTCTCTTATCATAGCCTGCATTTGTTCATCTAATTTGTGACCAAAATCAACCAATTCTGTGAGCTTCCTGATCACCAATGTTTTCAACTGTGCATCTGATAGGTTAGCTATCTCTTTGTCACTTAAACAGGTGAGTTCTGGGGCTTTGATTTGTTCTTCTGTTTGAGCCATCTCTCTCTCTCTCCTCTTTTTTTTTTCTTGTTCTGGCTGCACCTGTTACAGTAGGGGGTGGAGCCTTAGGTGTTCACAAGGGCGGGGCACCCCAGTAGCTGGGTTGTGACATTGTATGTGGGGGTGGGTTTGAGAGGGAACAATGGCAGTTGCTCCATTCTCCATGGGACCTCAGTCCCTTCTGCTGCTTCCCCCAAGCAAACTGGGCCCCTCTGGTGCCAATTCCCATGTGGGTGGACTTGTGCATGCCATGGGACCCTCCAAAGACCTCTCCTGTGTTGCTGGGAGTCTCTCCCTGCGCCTCAACTCCTACAAGTGACTGCAATTGGTGTCCCGAGGCTCTATTTCCCAGAGCCGGGATCCTGGGTTGCTCTCACTGCCTTGCTTTACAATTGCCGCCTCACTGGGTCTGCCAGTTGCCACTCCTCTGCTGGGGTCTGCCAACTTCTGCTTGCACACTCAGTGTCCACCCACTGTGGTCTTGCACGCCCCAGATGCCTTATACACCCCCGGATGCCTTATGTGCCTTGTCCAACGTTCTCTGCTCTCTGTGCTGCTACCCACACCTGGCTGCCCGACTCTGCCCCTCCTACCAGTCTGGATGAAAGGGTCTATTTCAACTTCTTGGTTGTCTGACTTCCATTCAAATCAATTTTCTGTCACTTCTGGATGTTATTCTGTTTCTAAATTGTTGTTCCTATCTTGGTTGTGTGTGGAGGTATGGTGCATCCACCTATGCCTCTGTCTTGGCCAGAAGTCCCAGAATCTTTCAACTTTAAGATAGAGTAATGCTGCTCAGCTTAGCAGGTCTGCAGGTAAAATTCAACTTATATTCTTAAATTTAGGGCTTATAGAGAGAAGATTCATAATTTTTTCTCCAATGTGGAAGAAAGTAGAAATGTGAAATGTATTAAAACTAAAGGGTCTAAACACTGTAACATATGTAAAGTATCATCTATTATAATTATATATTTGACCATATATTTTGACTTTGAGAACTAAATACTAGCATCTGTATACTATGAACAATTATATTTTGACCCACCATAAAAGAAGTAGTCTGTTGAAATATGTAACTTCTTTTCTATAAATACTAGGTATGGTGAGCTAGTTAGATTCAGGATGTAGGACCATTTATTTCGCTCTGCAGTTTACTGTCTAGTTTACAATGTATCTTAAAACATTGATCTGAATTAAATTGAAGGAGTAAATCCTTGATAAAATTCAAATATGTAGCTGTTGGAATAGACTTCTGCCTCCTGTGTGCCTCCCTTGAATTTTGGGAGTTCCTAGGGCAAGGCTCATCTCACCTCCTGGGGTGTGTGTTAGTTGATTGTTTTTCTTTTGTCCAACAGATTGTGATATTCTGAAGGCAATGATCATGTTCCCTATTTCTTGGTATCCTCCATAGGGCTACACGACCAAGTAGAGTGCTCTGTAATAAGAGATAATCAGGAAATTTTTGTTTAATTGCAAAAAAAAGTGACACAATTAAAAATAATTGTTGAGGGCCATGCCTTGTTTTACAATACTGGAATGTAGCCATCGGTGATAGAACCCTGGCTGTGTTCTCAGCAGCCCAAGCCTGGTTTTCAAGGAAGCATACTCCTGAAGCTATGAAATGCTTCTGAGAATTCCTGTAATCTTTGAGTAATTTGAACCAGAGCATAGGAACTTGATTCTGGTCCTTGTTTTCTTATCACCTATTACTTATCACTATAAACATTGATGAAATTACTGTGCAAACAGAGCTTATATATACACTGTATAATGGGTAATTAACAAAACCAACTTAATTAATAATGGCTATTATGATCAGAACAGCTAACATGATCAAACAGAATGAATGAATTTTAGAGAATCACTTTCCTTTTTCCAGAAATAGAAATGCATTCTTGGACAAAAGGAATATATGGCCGAGAGCCATCAACTGGATTTCTCAACCATCTCCTCTGTGGTACAAAGTACTGTGTTGGGATCTTATGGTCTGAACTGTTTATCTTCAAGACATGGCCAGGTCACTGTACTCCAGGTCAGTTAGGAGTACAGGTAGTGATGTGTGAGAAAGTGGAATTCAAACCTGTGGTATAATAGAGGGTACTGTTCTAAACAGAGTCAGAATCAAAGTGACCCTCATATCATGATCCTGAAGAAACATCCTCCCTGTGGGCCATTGGATACTTCTAGAAGATAATAGAACCTCCTAGAGCCTAGCTGATTGGAAAGAGCATGGAATTTAGAGGCAGCCATATCTAGATAAAAATTCTTGCTTTAACATATGATTTCTGTCTAGAAGGTATCCAGACATGCAATATGAAAAACAGAGACATTTATTGAGGAAGATACAAGATATAAGAAACATTGTACATAGGACAGTGATGCCTCAGTCCCCTTCAAAGTAGGCACATTGGGAACTCACAAAATTCTCCCAGTCTCTATCAGTTATCCTGTTGTATTTTTCTGAATATCATCAATAGCCTGAAATCTCTTCCTTTTCAAAGGTGATTTTAATTTTGAGAAAAGCCAGAAGTCACAGAGCAACAAATCTGGGCTGTAAGGGACTGAGTCATCTGGGGTATTTGACATTTCACCAAAAACTCTGCATAAGACATGATGTATGAATGGACACATTGTTGCAAAGAAGCTGCCAATCACCAGTTGCCCATAGCTGTGGCCTTCTGAATCATCCAAATAGTTTCTACTGAGGAATGCTCAAGCCTAAAGCAAAATATGATGCAGATTCGTTGATCTATTTGCTTGGTCATTTTGAAAGCAACAGCCGGCCAGTACACCGGCTCACTCAAAGGCATCTACAGCCCCCACTGATTCACTTGGTTAGAGCATTGTCCTGATACGCTAAGGTTTTGAGTTTGATCCCTGGTCAGGGCACATAAAAGAATCAACAAATGAATGTATAAATATATAGAACAATGATCAATATCTTTCTCTCTCTCTCTCCCCCCTTCTCTCTCTCTAGAAATTAATAACTAAAAAAATATTTTTAAAAAGCAGTGGTAAGCAAATCAGTTATCCAGAGTTCCTGTCCTATGTGCAGAATGTGGTGAGAGATCTTACAGTCTAGATAAGGGAACATCCACTTATATAATTATGTTTTACTTACTAGTGCTATGTAACAAATTATCCCCAAATCTAGCCATGTTCATGGCTCTGCTGCTTTGGAATTTGAACAGGGTACAAAGTTCCATGACATCTGGGCCTCAGCTGGGAAAACTCCATGGCTGAAGATGGCTTACTGGCTGAAGGCTGAGATTCTCTGAAGCAGCCTTTACTCACCTGACTGGCAATGTTGCTCAGCTGCAATTTGGGAACTGTGGCCTGGACAGCTACGTGCATCCCCTCTGGCATGACAGGTTTCTTGCATTCTCATGTGGCAACAGCATTCCCCCAGAGAAAGCATGTCCACAGAAATACACAAGAGCTTCCAGGCTTTTTCTGACCCAGTTTTAGAAATCATGGGCCATCACTTTCACTGCATTGTTTGGTTACTAAGGCCAGCCTAGATTCCGGGGAAGGAGAATTAGACTCTGTCAACCTGTGCCCCTAACTTCTCTGGATGAAGGAGAATGAGATAAGAGCATGTGGGATATGAGATGCAGGTATGACCATTTTTACAAAACACAATCTGCCAAAAATACAGTGGAATACATGTCATGGGAGGGGAGGATAGGAAAACACATAAGGAAACCTAATGTTGATCAGCAGAGTCAGCCAATAATTTTTCAAAGGAAGTATCTGCGAAGCTGAAATTGAGGATCAGTGGAAGTTAGCCAAATAAAGATTGTCTTTGTCAGTTCAGGCTGCTAAAAGAATTTACCATAGGTTGGATGGCTTAAACAACAAACATTTATTTCTCACAGTGCTAGGGCCTGGGAGTCTAAGATTAGGGTACCAGCATGGCCAGGGTCCAGTCTGTCGATTTATAGACCTTCTCATTGTATCCTCCTGTGGCAGAGAGAGGCCTAGCTGTCTTCATCTTCTAAGGACACTAATCTCATCATGGGGCCCCACCCTCTAACCTAATCACCTCCAAAAGGCCCTATTTCCTAATGCCATCCTTTTGAACTGGGTGAACACAAAGAAGCAGTTCATAGAAAAGACTATGTGTGAAACAATGTTTAAAGCAAACAGAACAATATGAGCAAAGGTCCAGAGTCTGGTGGGAACCTAGGCCATACATGGAACTAAACTGATTTCCAAATGTCTGCTTGGTAAGGTGCAGGCTCAGTGCCTCTTCAGGGAGGGTGGAATAAAGTTGGTGGAGAGAGGTTAGCACATGTATATGTATGAGTTCCTGGAACATAAAAATAAAGCTGAAGAGGTAAGCAAGGGCTAGATCATGAGGATTCTGGTAAAACACAGTAGGGAATCTGAACAACAGGTAATGAGAGGCAGAAATAAACATTATCTGTGTGTCAAAGGCTACTATAGGCAATGTAAACATGAGAACAGAGTTCAAATCAAGGCAGCCCTTAATGTTCTAATGTCCAAATGCTATAAAAGGTGAGGATGCTTATCTCGCCCATTTGGAACTAAGTGCATGGTGTTTCTTTGTCTCCATTATTATTCATTTTAGTGTGGATGGAAAGTCCTCTTCACTATCCCAAAGACACCTACTTAAGACCCATGGACTCAGATACTCCCCCTCCTCAACATGTAGCATTTTCATCCCGTGTAAGACTTCCCTGATATCTATCAAAAGCAATAGTGCACCTGAAATATCAACCTGATGTCTAATGTTAAGCACCATTTATTGTTAGTATATTTTTCATAAACATGAGGAAAATCTTTTCTTCAAGAAAAGATATAAATCACCAGTTACCAATTTGTTCACTAGAAAGAATTAAACTTTTCTCAGGGAGGGAAGATGCTGAGTAGGAGGCAGGCAGCACGCTTGTAAGTCGTTTTATGACAGTGGACTGCATGGCGAATGGCCATTTATGTGAAAGCACTCATTTCCTGCAGAGCTGTTCTCAAGTGTTTGCCTTCTTGGAACAATAATGGGAAATTTCTTAACATGAGAAGGACTATGACGTCCTAGTCTTGGAAAATGTCCCATTGTCCTTCATGCATTAGATGGATCTAAAATAAGCAAGAAGTCTGGACAGTGGAAGCCATATATAACATCTATATAGTCTTATAGAGTGGAAGTCACTCAGCCCTCTCCCATCCAGTTGAAGAAAACTCACAGAAGTACCCAAGGGTATAAAATGTGTATGTCAGGTAACAAATCTTTGGCTATTTCCCTACTTAATTACTAGCTACTTTAAATCTTTTAAAGAAGTGAATAGGGTAAAAATAATATGAATGAATAAAACTGTATTTATCATATTTGAAAGCATCTTATTTTTAGTGTGTCCCCAACTTTCAAGACTCTTCACTGTCTGACCAGTTTTGATTATATCCAGCAAATATTTATTGGGCTTTCCACAGGATGCTTTGCCAGTCTACATGATGACACAACATCATCATGTAGTGATGTAGTACATGTAGTGTATTTTGTTATTCACTACACCCCAATGCAAGATATGTTTTACACCCTTTTATTTGGAGATACTTCGGAAAACTTACCACTGAGTCTTTGTTCTTATTCTTACCCCCAATTAAAAACCTTTTTTTTTTCAAAATCAATTAGTAACCTTCAAATTTGTTCTTTTTCTCCACAACTGCTTTAGATAGTCTAGGTCTTTCGAATTTCTGAATGAATTTTAGAATCATTCTCAGTTTCTTAAAAAAAAATCCCTTGGTATTCTGATTGCAGTTTCACTGATTATATAGAGCAATTTGGGGAAAAATGATATCCTAACAATATTGAATTCTCTGATCTACAAAGAAACACCGTGCACCTCTCCATTTTTTTTCATTCTTTTAAAATTTCTCTCAGCAAAGTTTCATAGTTTTCAGCGTATGTCCTTTGTCAGATTTTACCTTAAGTATTTTATATTTTTGTGCTATTTTAAATTGTGCTTTCTATCTTCAAATAGATTCCTCACACATATGATTATTACTCAGCTGACTACCAGTGGAATAACTTCTGCAGATCTTTGCATTTCTCTCTGTGCAGCTCTTCTCTCTTTAGTGTTCTATCCTGTGAGCTCTTATCTTTCTTGGTCTCCTGAGACTCTCAGCTTCATTTCAATTAAAAGAGTCCAATAGGTTCTACTTGTGTTCCCTCTCTCACTGACACAGCCTGGAAACGAAAACTCTCTCAAAGCAGCAAGCTAGGGCAATTACCGGACTTACCTTGTGTGTTTCTCACCATTCAGGATCACTATCCTCTGTTACCTGATGTCCAGTGTCCTGAAAACCATTGTTCCTTCTATTTGTCCTGCCCACCCCCCAACAGGAAAAGAAATCCAGTCCCTGTTGCTCCATCTTGAATGAAAGTTAAATTTTTCCTTTTTTTTTCCTAAAGCCATGACTATATTGGCTCTTTCTTTTACTTTACCTGAACTTAATGTTAACAATTAAAAATAATTAAAAACTCACCCTAGCCAGTTGGAGGATTGTCTCATACACCAAAAGGTTGCAGTTTTGATCTCTGGTTGGGGTGCGCTCGGGAGGTAGTTGATTGATATTTCTCTCCCAAATCAATGTCTTGCTCTCTCTCTTCCTCTTTCTCCAAAATCAAGAAAATACATCCTCAGGTGAGGATTAAAAAATAATAATAACAATTACAAGCTCAATAAATAGAGATGTAGTAAACTAGAAAAAATCAGAAGAAATTCAGAATGCAGTACAGAGGAAAAAGAGAATTAGAAAACATAACAAAGTTATAAGAGACAAGGGAGTAAATTGAGAAACTATAAAATATTTCTTGCATGCCACTCCTCCTTTCTGGGTTTAATTTCCTTCCTACTGATGTACATCCTTTTGTAATTCTTTCAGTGCTGGAAAGTCCATGAGTCATAAACTTTCAGGCTTGCTTTGTTTGAAACTTTTTATTTCATGCTTACTCTTGAATAATAATTTAGCTAGATAGAACTTCCCAGGTTGACAGCTACTTTCTCTCAATATTTAAGGTGTTATTCTATTGCTTTCTGGTCTCTAGTTATACCAATGAGAATTCTGTCTTTAGTCTAATTGTTTTTTTTTTATTTGGTAAGTAATACACCTTTTATTCTGATTACCTAAACATTATTTTTTGCCTTTAGTATCCTGCTTTTTGCTACTGATGATATGTCAGAATTTCCTTCCTTTTGAAGATATACCCACATTTCATTATATGTTTATACCACCTCTTGTTGAAATTTGTAGTGATTTTTAAATTTCATTTTATTCTGGCCCTACAAATAATTTTGCTGGTCCTGCTTTTATTCTCTCACACAAGATATTTACTTAAAAGTTGTAAAAGAATATACTATAGGAGGAGAAATTAATGGTGTGTGCTTTACAAGCCTATTGTAATAGTCACACACACACACACACACACACACACACACACACACACCCCCCAGTATGCCCAGCCCTATGCCCTGTGCCCTGATCCTCTGGTCTATCTTCTGAAAGAGCTCTCTTTTTCAAACCACCAGAACACAACTGTTCACCTTCCCATGGAGAAACCCCTCCCACACTCATTGATATCACATGTGTCCTAGAATTCCCTTCCTACCCATTTTCAAACCTCAGCCACTGTGCTCCCCAGTGTAATCTCCTGCAGCAGGACATTTCCCAAGTTAAGCTAGGGTATCACTGGGTTTTTTCAAGAACAGTCCAGGATAAATGTTCCAAGTTCAGTGCTTTTTGAGGTTTCCTTGGTAGTACAACATGCATACCTGCCTTATCCTTATTCTTCCTGGGTCACGTCACAGGTAACTCTTGTCTCAGAAGAGATATTAAGTTTCAGAAACATTACAACCAAGATCTGTATCAAGGGTGAGAAACATTTCTCTAATTACAACATAATGTGCTCATACTGCTCCCTCAAGGGGATGTTAATATACATATTATTATGCACCTAAGTGCCAGGCTTCCTTTTGTCTTTTTTCTAACTCCAAAACTTGACTAGAGGTGCACAGCACATAAAAAATAAACCCTAGTATATATACCTTTTCAAACAACAAAGCCATTTTTTTTTTAATATCTTTCTCCTGGCCACACAAAGACCTCAATGAAGCTTTGACATAAAGGTTTTTCTGTACCTTAGGCCGATCATATTATTAAGCAGAACATACTGATGTTGCTTTTTGTATTAAAAATTGAATCAGAATGGTTTTCTTAATTTAAAGCAATGGTTAGAGAATAGCATACTGCAGTTTATGATGTGTGTGTTGGGGGGTGGGGCTTGCTGGTCATAACATGTGTGTAGAATGAATAAGAGTATGTTAAATTAAATTGGATGACAAAATAATCCTTAGAGAAAAATCTATTAGGTAGCGGAAGTTCTAAGTATAAATGAAAGAAGTCCTAACTCACTATAATAAAAATGCAGTTTTGGCTTTATGATTACAACTAGTGCTTTTGATCTGGTTGTTCAATATCCTGCAAATATTTTTAAAAGCAACTTGATTCATGTAGTAGCTTGTCTAGGCCCAAGCTCACCAGCAAGGTGACAACTAGTCACAGGTGGCTTTGAGGCACTTGAAATGTGCTATATTAAATTCACACCTGAATTTGAAGACTTAACATTTTTTAAAAAGAGTGTTGCATATCACACTAATATTAATAATAACAGCATTTTGTACATATTGAGTTAAATAATATGCTAGTTAAATGAAAGTTACCTGTTTCTTTTTTAATGGGGCTACTAGAACATTTTGAATTGCATACAAGGCTCACTTTACATCTCTGTTAGACAGCAATAGTCTAGAACCCACTGAGTTTTCTGTACAAACTCACTTAGTTTTGAATCTGGCCTTCTCATATTTATTCTCATCCCAAAGGTTCATCCAATTTTTGCGCTCTTCTTAACTTCAGTCTCAGATGTGAGTCATACACTGGTGTTTGCAGCCTATCCCAGCATTCCCACCTTGACACCCCATAGGTTGTCTTCTACACATACTTTGGGGAGAGGAAAATCATTTTATTTCTTTGAAAAAAAATTCCACCTTCACCTAAATTAAAATTCCACTGTTTTTTTTTTTTTTTAACCTGAACTTCAGAATACGATAAGGAGTAAATTGGCAATTTTGGAATAACATTTCTTTTTTAATTTTTTTCATTTTTTTCTAAATATAGTCTATTGATCATGCTATTACAGTTGTTCCATGATTTCCTCCCCTTTATTCCCCCTTGACCTGTACCCCACCTCCCACCAGCATTCCCCCACCTTAGTTCATGTCCATGGGTTGTACATATAAGTTCTTTGGCTTCTACGTTCCCCATACTATTCTTAACCTCCCTCTGTCTATTTTGTACCTACCATTTATGCTTCTTATTCTCTGTACCTTTCCCACCATTCTCTCTCCTTCCCCTCCCCACTAATAAACTTCCACGTGATCTCCATTTCTGTGATTCTGTTCCTGTTCTAGTTGTTTGCTCAGTTTCTTTTTGGTTTTGGTTTTGTTGTTTTAGGTTCACTAGTTGATAGTTGTGAGTTTGTTGTCATTTTACTGTTCATAGTTTTGATCTTCCTTTTCTTAGATAAGTCCTTTTAATATTTCATATAATAAGAGCTTGGTGATGATGAACTCCCTTAACTAGACCTTATCTGGAAAGTACTTCCATTCTAAATGAGAGCTTTGCTGCATAGAGTCATCTTGGATGTAGGTCCTTGCTTTTCATGAGTTGGAATACTTCTTTCCAGCCCCTTCTTGCCTGTAAGGTCTCTTTTGAGAAATCAGCTGAAAGTCTTATCAAAAATCCTTTGTAGGTTACTGTCTCCTTTTCTCTTGCTGCTTTTAAGATTCTCTCCTTATCTTTAATCTTGAGTAACTTAATGATGGTGTGACTTGGTGTGTACTTCCTTGGATCCAACTTCCTTGGGACTCTCTGAGCTTCCTGGACTTCCTGGAAGTCTATTTCCTTTGCCAGATTAGGGAAGTTTTCCTTCATTATGTTTTCAAATAAGTTTTCAATTTCTTGCTCTTCCTTTTCTCCTTTCAGCACCCCTATGATTTGGATGTTGAAACATTTAAAGTTGTCCTAGAGATTCCTAAGCCTCTCCTCATTTTTCTGAATGTCGTTTCTTCATTCTGTTATGGTTGAATGTTTATTTCTTCCTTCTGCTCCAAAATGTTGACTTGAGTCCCAGTTTCCTTTCTGTCACTGTTTGTTCCCTATACATTTTCCTTTATTTCACTTTTCATAGCCTTCACTTCTTTCTTTACTTTACAAAAATACTTACCCACTTCTGTGAGCATCCTAATTACCAGTGTTTTGAACTCTGCATTTGATAGGCTGGCAATTTCTCAATTGCTTAGCTTTGATCTGTTCTTTCATTTAGGACGTATTTTTTTTTTGTCTCAGTATGCCTATTATATAGTAAGGGATGGAGCCTTAGGTATTCGCCAGGGCAAGGTAACCCAGGTTGCTTTGTTGTGGTATTGTATGTGGGGGAGGGGTCCAAGAGGGAACAATGTGGCTTGCTGAGCTCTCGGCTGGTTTTTAGTCACATCCTCCTCTACTCACAAGCAAATTGGGCCCTTCTGGTACTGATTCCTGGGTGGGTGGGTTTGTGTATGTTCTAGGACCCTGTGGGTCTCTCCAATGAACTCTCTTGGGAGGATGGGAGTTTCTCTCACCACTTCAAGCCCCACAGGCTTTTACAGTCAGAGTTTTTGAGGCTTTATTTCCCCACACTGGAACCCTGAGTTGCACAGTCTGTCTTGCTCCCCGTCTTTTCCTCCTGGTTTATCTGCCCATGAATGTGGGACCACTTGCTCTGCCAGCTGAGGCCTTGCCTGAGTCCTCTCCACCCCAGCTGCCTGTCTTTGCCTCTCTTACCAATCTGGATGAATATATCTTTCTTAATTCTTTGATTGTTGGACTTCCATATGGTTCGATTTTCTGTCAGTTCTGGTTGTTTTTGTTTTTGAACTTGTTGTTGTCCTTCTTTTGGTTGTGCAAGGAGGCAAAGGCCTCCATCTTAGCCCAAAATCCAACTTTTCTTTCTGATATCAAGGAGTCTGTCAGCCCCACTGTAAATAAATAAATGACTTAATGCCACTGATGTCTTCCTCAGTGTCTTGGTCAGAAAATAAACTGCTTGTAAAGGGAGAGAGAAAACTTCAATAAAAGAAGGCTTCTGCTAGATTTTATTCTACATCCGGCAGCTAGTTTGTAGTGTGAAGAGTGCCCAGACAATGCTGCAGTAGGTGCGTTCAAAGCTGGCTTACTCAGTAGAGAAAAACTGCTTTGGCTGCTGGGAGCTAAAGGGCAAAAAGAAGGGAGATGGAAGGGACAGAAAGGGGCATAAGAAGAATGTGTTCCCTAGGATTTTATTACTTAACATGTTAAGAATATACTAATGCATTAATCTTTCATTTTCTAAATAAAAAGTTTTCAATTTTGATAGTTGGTTAATAGATTAATAAAAAGTGTAACTTTATAATATTTTGAATATTTCAAAATTTAATTGATTTTGTATTGAACAAAATAATATGTAAAAGCATATATAGTTAATTTATTTTTATTTAAAATGTTACTTAATAAATTCAAGTGTTAAACTTATATATTTTGAGCTCCTAATTAATATATCCTGTCAAGTCAAAAAATTTCAGATTCATACTTTTTTTTAGCCCTATTAGTTAAACATTAAAATATTATTTAGGATTTTTAAGTTTGGTATTTCTAAGATATTTTTTCCAACCTGAATCATTTGTTAGTGAATTAGAAACTTTTGTTACATCTTGAATGTTTTCCTTGTATGATATAGAATAGTGTAATACTCCTTTAAAATTCAAGTGATAGATAACAAAACAGACATTTTTCCAGGAAATTGCTTTTCTTGTATAATTACTTTATTGCATCTGGGAGATGTCATGGATTTTTCTGGATGTTATTCAAATCTCTTTACCAGTGTTTGATGTTATAATAGGAGTCAAATCTTTTTTTCCCTCCACTATAATTTTAGGTCTTGGATGTATTCCAGAATATGTGTGGTGCACAATTTGTCATTTCCTTGAAGAATATCAGTCATGTGCTTCCTCAACCCTCCTGTGGATTAGTATTAGGAATTATAATAAGTAAATGAAATATGGAATGCTATTTCCTAACCTCACTCATGGCCTACTTGAGCCTGAAATAACTACTGAATAAAAAATAATTTTATACTTATTTTAATCCTTCTAAAATTAATTAGTTGTATTTTGGGGGAAAAGGAGGAAGTGTTTTCAGGAACAACTATAAAGGACATGTGGACAAAACCAAGGGGGCTGGGATCAGGGGAGGGAGATCAGAATGGCTGGGGTGGCGGGGAATGGTGGGGTGAAAATGGAGACAGTTGTTTTGAAAAACAATATAAATAGATTAAAAAATAAAATGAAATAAAATTAATGAAATTAATTGTGGTAATGCTATTTTTCTACTACATAAATTAACTGTTTTATTTATAATAAAATCCTAGATGAAATTCTGTTTACTTCAATCTACTTGATGTGTCTAACATTGAATCAGTACTATAGTTGTGGCTATTATTACTGCAGTCAAACTCAGCCTTAATATTGAATTCATATCTAACAGTTATATGATAGTTGAATTTGTAATAGTTGTACATACTGATGTCTGATTATTGCTAATACTTTTAATTATTTGTCTAAACACTTTCGTTTTAGCTCCTGGAGCATAAATGCCCTACCTGTACAAAGACCAAGCCAGAAATTCCAGCGATTTGAAACCCTCAGAAATAGCTTAACACCAAAGTCAAATGGGGAGTTGATAGATAAATCTCACAGTTTTCTTGCCCCTTAATTTAATTTTGAGGCACATTCTGCCCCAGTACTCTACAAACTTTATTACTTGGGGTTCTTGTTAAATAGTCACATTCTGATTCGGTGGACTTAGGATGGAGCTTGGGACATCAACAACAATGATGATGATCTACTTTGAATAGCACGTTTCACACAGTCTCCCAGAATTCCCAGTGGAATTAAGCCTGCTCCATCTGCCCTCTACAGAAAGTTGCTTGATCTTTCTTTTAATTAGTTTTCTTTCCATCCCTATTTCTTATTTCTCCACTAGTGTTTCCTACTTGCATGTGACTCCTTATCTCAGGGTCTGCTTCTGAGGAAACCCAGAGCAAGAATATACATGTGAACAAATACACACATATCTATATCTTGATCTGTCTGTCTAGATTCTATCTATGTGTCTCTCTATCATGAACATAGCATCTTAGTGCAGCCTCTTAAAGAATCCTGGCAACTGAGGTAGTGAAAGAGAAAAGATGAAGTCATCCTGGAAAGATAAAGTTGATGATAAGCTAAACTGACTTTTTCTTCCTCTTGTTGTAGTTTTCAAACAAATTTAGTGGAGAGCTGGTTAAGGAGGAGACTGGGAAGTTAGTTATGGCTGCATAAACAGTGCCTCTCCAAAAGTTCACAGAGAGATAACCAGTCTACTAGAAAACATGGACAAGGACTTTCCACCTGATTCTACTATTCAGGACACATATTGGGAGGATTGACTATTAGGGTCATGAGAGGAAGGTTGGTTAAAAGTTACTCTTAGAAGAACTGAAAGCAGCATAAGTCGAGATGGTAGGGGAGGCAATGCCACACTTCTAGACTTCTGGGTGAGCTCTGTAAAGGAGAGGAAAATTAGTGAATGGGCTTTGCAGATGGCCACCCAGAATTCTTTAGTGACTTTGTGCAGCCTATACAATGGGTGATACTTATTGTGGGAGTGTGATTGACAGCAAAGTTCTGAACTTCTTAAGCTCAAACATCAACTCTACCCTTTCCTGCTTATGCTACCATAGTGTGCTTTTCAACCACTTTAAGCATTAGTTTTCCAATCTGTTCTGTACATGGACATAATGGAATACTACTTACTCCAAAAAGGAAGGAAATCTTACCTTTTGTGATAGCATGGATGGACCTGCAGAACGTTATGCTAAGTGAGATAAGTCAGTCAGAGAAAGACAAATACCATAGGATTTTACTTATATGTGGAGCCTACTTAGCAAAATAAACTAACAAACAAAATAGAAATAGATTTATACATACAGAGAACAGAATGACAGCTGGCAGAGGGAAGTGGGGTTGGAGGACTAGATTAAAAAGTTGAAAGGAACCCTGGCTGGTGTAGCTCAGTGGATTGAGCATGGGCTGTGAACCAAAGCATCCCAGGTTTGATTCCCAGTCAGGGCACATGCCTGGGTTGCAGGCCACAGCCCTCAGCAACTGCACATTGATGTTTCCTCTCTCTTTCTCCCTCTCTTCCCTCTCTAAAAATCCTCATAGAGGCAGAAAACAGAATGGTGATTACCAGAGGAAAAGGGAGTAGGGGAGGTAGAAGAAGATAAAGGGAGATAAATGATGATGGAAGGAGACTTGACTTTGGGTGATGAACACACAGTACAATATACAGATGATGTATTATGGAAATGTATACTTGAACCTACATAATTTATTAACCAATGTCATTCCAACAATTTCAATAACAATTAAAAAAAAAGACAATCAAATGAGATGCAGTGTATAGAATGCTTGTGTTACTATAACCAGAGAAGGAGAGCTGCTCTAATATTGCAAATATTCCCAACAATGCTGGGAAAATTGTGGGTAGTCATTTTACCTGGTTCAGGCATTGTGTTCACACACACACAGACATGTTTTGTATCATATTCATAGAAATCCAGTGGAGTCATAAGGCCCTGATGATGTAAATTAATCCCATTTCTGCCCTTAGCTCTACATGAAATCACCCCTGTGAAATCTTTCCGTGAACAAAGCAAACACCTCTTCTTGGTAGAATGCAAATGGGAAACTTAGTTTAAAGCTCTTACTTTCCTTTCATTTAAAAGTCTGTGACCCTGCTAACATAGTTCCTGCCATGGCTACTTTCAGTTTCTTAAGTTCAGCACACTTAGAACCAGAGATACAAGATCTGTTATGGCCAAGGCTCAGTCTTGACAATGTTGTACTATATTTGAGAGTTTGGGGGCTGAAAGAGATGCAGAGTGACTTTGTTTCTGTTGTCATGACTCACTGATCACACCCAATGGTCTCACCATTTGTTGTAGTTTCTCTTCAGTGCCCTGACAGGTTGATATTCTGGAAGCAACAATTTGGAAGGCCAAGGACAGGTCAGTTCTTCAGAATGTGCAAAAGAAGATCAGTCATTGTACGAAGACTTTTGATTCGAGTGGTTCTTTCATCTTGATCTTTTGAAAGCAACTTCCCCTCCTTAACCAAGTTCTGCCCTGGCCTCTTCATGGGCTGAAGAAGGTAGATGCTGATGGAAATCACAGATGTGGCAAAACCTCCCTGGCAGCAGTCCGGTCAGAGGTCATTTGACCCCTTTCCTATAACAGGTGGCACTTAGTCTTTACAATGGCTTCTACTTTTTGAAAGGATTTGAATTAAGAATCATTCAGGGTAAAATACTGTCACTTGCATTTTCTTTTATGTAAAGCAAACTACATGCTACTTGATAGCTGCCTTTTTGAAATAAGCCTGTAGCAGTAGGTGTCATAGGTATCAGACACAAAGTCTCTACTCTTTCAGTAGCATGAGTTGTGATTGTTTCAAATTATATTTCAATATACTACATAATAGATGTAATACACACACACTTTATCTCACACATGCTTACACACACACACACATGTGGAAGTGTGTAAGTAGTCAGAGAGGGAAGCATAAGGAATTTATGCTGACATCTGAGTAAAGGAATAATTATTGGTAAAATAAATAGTTGCCTGTTTATACTATGATACTGTTATGAAGTATACTTATTTGTTAGTTAATTAATATGCCGGACTTGAAAGAGGCTCTCATTTGTGTTGAAACACTAAATGTTTGTCCTCCTTCCTTCTTCTTTCCTCCCAACTAGGAAAAAGAAAAGATATGCAAAGCATGCATGCCTGTAAAACTCAAACACATTTAAAAGAACCAATAGACCTGCAATTCTAACCTAAAGGATTCATGTTGAAACCATTGATCACAGATATCTAAATAGGTCCTAATTAATGAAGGAACTCAACCAGTCCCTGCTTGGGGGAATTGTCCAAGTTCCAAACTGCAGACCTGACATTCACATAGTGTGCAAAAACATGGGTACAAGATACAGAGACCTACGTGTTGCCTAGAGCTCCAATGATGTCCTCAGAAACAAAAGCATTCTATCTGGTAACTGTGTGATCGGACACTACTGACCTACGTGAAAGGCTTCAGTACTGCTCCCCATTCTCCCCTGTGTAAAGGAGCTCAACAGGGTGACCACCTAGGGATACACACATGTATTTTCTTCACATGTACCATTAATGAAAGAGTCATATTTGTAGTTCCCCTAGGAAAAAAATCAAAGGCTAAGGGTGGGTGGCCCAGACTCTTGTTTGGACTGGAGAGGACAGACAACAGCTGTAGCACATCACTGAGATTGGCTGCTGACAGGACAAAGCATTGACAATTTCATCAGGTCTTATAGATCAGTAACAGCAGAACTCTCTCCCACTAATTAGTTGCCACTGTGGTAGCTACAGTTGGTTCAATTGAAATCAATATTTTTTAAAAAAATTTGAATGGTGGCAAAAAACATGTAACATAAAATTTACAATCTCAACCATTTTTTTAAAGATTGTATTTATTTATTTTTAGAGAGGGAAGGGAGGGAGAAAGAGAGAGAGAGAAACATCAATGTGCGGTTGCTGGGGGCTGTGGCCTGCAACCCAGGCATGTGCCCTGACTGGGAATTGATCCTGCGATGCTTTGGTTCGCAGCCTGTGCTCAATCCACTGAGCTACACACAATCTCAACCATTTTTAAAACTTATAGTTGATATACAATATTATATTATTTTCAGGTGTTCAATGTTCAATGTAGTTATTCAATGTAGTCATTCAACATTTACATGCCTTACAAAGTGATCACCACAATAAATTTAGTAACCATCTGTCAACAATCCTAACCATTTTTAGTATACAGTTTAGTACTGTTAAATACATTAACATGTTGTGCAACCAATCTCCAGAATTCTCTTCATCTTTTGAAACTGAAACTCTGTACCCATTAAACAATAACTCCCCATTTCCTCTCCCCTGCCCACCCTGGGCCTGGAAATCACCATCCTACTTTGTGTCTGTATCAACTTGACTACTCCAGGTAGCTCATTAAATGAAGGCATGCAGTATTTGTCCTCTTGTGACTGGTTTATTTCACTTAGCATAATGTTCTCAATGCTACAACAAGCATCAGAATTTCCTCCCCTTTTGATGCTGAATAATATTTCATTCTACGGATCATACCACATTTTCTTTATCCTTTCACCAGTCAGTGAACATTTGGATGCTTCTATCTTTTGGCTATTTGAATAATGCTGTTATAAACATGAGTATATGAAGACAGCATTTTTAATTACAACACTAAAAGACTTTTGTTCCCTTTCATAACTAACATACTATCTGATCTTCAATAAGCCATGTGTCTTGTAGAGAGTATCAGTTGTTCTAATTCAGGGAGCCCTTTTGACCCATAATACTCACTGACATAGCTGAATGGAGTTAGGGAATCCATGGGTATGGAGCTGAAATGAAGTAAACTAGTCTATACATCCATCTCAATTTTAACCTCAGCCTTCTTAGCACTAAGTATTCATTGCCCATACAGTTTCAGCCAAGATACACTGAATGAGAAATATTACTCAAGAGTTCTATACTTACTGATATAACAGTCATGGCTAATACAGTTGACCCTTGAACAACACAGGTTTGAATTGTGTGGGTCAATTGAACTTCACGGATCATCTGAAAAAAATCTGTAAGTGGACCTGTGCAATTCAAATTTGTGTTGTTCAAGGGTCAGTTGTACTCACACAGTGCTTAAACAGTTCCAGACACCAGTTTTAGCTATTGCGTTTTGAGATAACTTTTTACAAATGGAAAAAATGAGTCAGAGTGGCTATGCCCCTCAGGGCTGGTATTTGAACCCAGATACTTTCACTCCAGAATTCATGCATTTACCACTATACTATACCATATCCCATAAATGCACATATATGCACTTATATGGTTATGTGTGTGTGTGTGTGGGGGTATTATTTGACAACTAGCAATAAGAGAAACATGATTAGAACTCCAAACTGATGTTGCCAGAAAATAGTGCAACAACATATGGTAGAAAAGCACTCTGGTTTTGTAATCAAAACCAACTAGTTTGAATCCCAACTTTCCCACCAGCTGTCTGGCAACCAAGTGTTCAATTCTCTTGGCTTCATTTTCCTCATCTGAAAATGGGGATAATAATATCTATTTGACTTGGTTGTAAACATTTAGGAAAAAAAATCTGTAAAATACTTAGCTTATGGTAGATACTTGATAAATGTTAGTTCTCTTAACTTTTATGAGGCAAGAGAAGAATGTGATCTTAAAAACAAATATGCATTTTTAGCCTTGGTTGATGTGGCTCAGTGGATTGAGTGCCAGCCTGTGAATGAAGGGTTTTCTAGCTCAATTCCCAGTCAGAGCACATGCCTGGGTTGAGGGTCAGGTCCCCAGTGGGGGGTGTGCAAGAGGCAACCACACACTGATGTTTCTCTCCCTCTCTTTCTCCCTCCTTTCTCCTCTCTCTAAAAATAAATAAATAAAATCTTAAAAAAACAAATATGCATCTTTACAAAAACATGTATTAACACATTCATGTGTTAATTTACCAATTAATTTTTCTATGTACAAAGGCTCTTAAAAATTAGATTGCCTTCTTTCTCTTTTGCATTCTACTAGAGTCTATTCAGAAATACAAGAGACATGCTGTATCGGAAACCTAATAGGAAAACCTGATAAAATCAACCCCATATTTACTTTAAGTGGGAAAGGAGCTCCAAATGCCAACATGAGGGGTATCATTAATAGTCTATACCTGTCTGCCCCTTCCCTTTATCCTCAATACCATGGCTCTGAGCACTTGTCATAAATCAGACTTTAATGCCAGCACAGGAAGTGCCACCTCCCAGTCCAGATCCAAGGCCATCATAGTGTAATCATGTATGGACAGCCACATAATCAAAGGCTTGCCTTTTCCCTTTGACTTAATTTTTTAAGCAATTAGATTAACAGAAAATGCTATAAATTCACAATTTTACTGATAAAACCGTATTCACATGGAATCCTAGGTAGTATTTGTCTAGTTAGGTGTGTTGATTTAAGAATAAGACTTTTTTTTTAGTTCTGGCCAAGATGGAGGCATAGGTACCAGAAGTGCCAAAAATCAAACTGCATGGAACTCTGACAACCAAGGAGTTAAAGAAAAATTAAACAAACAACCAGACTGGTGAGAACCCATGGCAAGGCATAAGCAGGGCTGGAGCAGAAAAACCGGGGCTAGGTGGCAGACCGTGCAGGCAGGACTGGCTGAAGGTGAAACTAAGCCTCAGAGCTGACTGTGGACTACGGTGGTTGCCAAGGTGGGAAAAACTCCCAGTCTCACATGACAATCTGTTAGAGAGTGGGCTAGAGCCAAGTAGGCGAGCTGCATTAATCCTTCCCTTGTGCTTCCCCCACAGGCAGTGCTGCAATGTAGCAAAAAGGGTTGCTCTGCCTGGGTAAATACCTAAGGCCCTGCCCCCTTACAACTTATCTGGTGCACCAAGACAAAGAAATATGGCCCAAATGAAAGAACAGAGCAAAACTTCATAAAGAGAACGAGGCGATGAGGAGATAGCCAACCTATCTGATGGAGAATTTAATGCCTTGGTAATCAAAATGCTCACAGAACTGATTGAGCTTGGTTGAAAAATGAGAAAACAAATTAAGATATCCAAAATGAAATAAAGCAAAATATTCTGGGAACCACCAGTGACAGGAAGGAAACCAGGACTCAAAGCAACGATTTGGAACAAAAGCAAGAAATAAACATCTGACAGGAACAGAATGAAGAAACAAGAATACAAAAAAATGAAGAGAGGCTGAGAAATCTCTGGGACAACCTGAAACATTCCAATATCTGAATTATAGGGGTGCCAGAAGGAGAAGAACAACAGCAAGAAATTGAAAACTTATTTCAACAAATAATGAAGGAAAACTTCCCCAGTCTGGCAAAGTAAATAGACTTCCAGAAAGTCCAGGAAGCTCAGAGAGTTCCAAAAACGTTGGACCCAAAAAGGAACACACCAAAGCACATCATCATTAAGTTATCCAAGATTAAAGATAGAGAATCCTAAAAGCAGCAAGAGGAAAGGAGAGAATTACCTACAAAGGAGTTCCCATAAGACTATCAACTGGTTTCTCAAAAGAGACCTTACAGGCAAGAAGGGGCTGGAAAGAAGTATTAGAAGTCATGAAAGTCAAGGACCTACATCCAAAATGACTGTAACCAGCAAAGCTATCATTTAGAATAGAAAGACAAATGAAGTGCTTCCCAGATAAGGTCAAGTTAAAGGAGATCATCACCACCAAGCCCTTATTATATGAAATGTTAAAGGGACTTATCTAAGAAAAAGAAGACAAAAATATGGACAATAAAATGACAACAAACTCACAACCATCAACAAATGAACCTAAAAGGAAAGACGAACAATGAAAACAAAAACTAAGCAAACAACCAGAACAGGAACAGAATCAGAGGAATGCACATCACACAGAGGGAGTTCTGTGGGGAAGGGGAAGGGTGGGGGTGGGGGGAAAATGTACAGGGACGAAGAAGCATGATTAGTAGGCATAAAATAGACAGGAAAAGGTCAAATGTGGTATGGGAAACAGAATTCAAAGAAGTTATATGTACAACCCATTGACATGAACTAAGGTGAGGGGGATGCTGGAGGGTTGGGGGTGCAGGGTGGAGAGGGGATAGAGAGGGGAAAACTGTAATAGCATAATCTGTAAAAATTACTTTAAAAAAGAATAAGCCTTTTTGGCTGGGGTGGGTGGATTGTTGGGGGGAAAATGGAGACAACTGTACTTGAACAACAATAAAAATAAAAGTAAAAAAAAATAAGCCTTTCCAACTAAGTTAATTCATTGCACAAGGAAAGATTTGCATTGCCCCAGTACTCTTTGCCCAGCAAGGAACCAAGGGGACCAAAGAGAGATGCACACAAATCCAGGTCTGCCGTTCTCAGAAGGAAGACTTACTTTCCTGACAGCAAAGGAATTTCTCTGTAGAGACTGAAATAGAGTATATATCTCTATGTAGATATATTTGCATCTTTACCACATATATAAAACAAATGTTTCATTAACCCCATTTCTTTGTACTGCTTTACCTTGAGTAAAATGTTTAACTTCTAATTTGTTTCCATTGTATGATATTTAGGGATTAATTGCCATTTAAGTCAAATACCAAATGAATGACAAGTTCAAGCAAGCTTAAGAAGTTTCGGAACTGTCTGTAAGATAGATTCTGTTTTCTCATTTGTGAACCAGCTATCTTGTCATCCACATATTTGGAAGTTCCAACCTACTACTAGATAAAAACACTTAATTGAGTTCAAAGGGCAGAAATGGAAGTGTTGGAGTTTTTTTATAGACTATTATTGTAGAGCAGGTTAAGGTTTACCACAAAATTGAGAAAAAGATGCAAAGATATCCCATGTACACCCTGCCCCCATGCATGCACAGCTCCCTCATTATCAACCTCCCCTACCAGAGCGGTTCGTGTGTCACAAGTCATAAACCTACAGTGACACATCATAACACGAAGTGCACAGTCTACATTAGGGTTCGCTCTTGGTGTTACACATTCTATGGGTTTGGACAAATGTATATGACAAATGAGGGTACTAAGTATAATGACAATGAAAGTGAGGGTTGTCTTTCTTCATTGCTCTTTTATTTATTGTGTGAGATGACAAAATGGGGTTCCAGGATTCAATTGCAGTACCTGGAGGGCTAGTGCTTTTCTGAACGGAAGTGTTAACTGCAAAAACTATTTTCCAGAGTGGGATCAAATCTTCTGACTTTTAAGACATGGCCGCCAGCTCTGTTTTGTGTTGCGGCAGTTCATGCTTTCTGATGTCTTTTCTTGAACACTAAGTCTCCTGGGCAGTGGGTAGAATGTCTCCTGCCAATATTTATGGCAGGTTATATTTTTTCCTGAGGCCATTTCTGCTGATAACTGATCTGAAACTATTCAGTCACTGCACTGCATGATGTTGGAGCACACTCACATTGCTGAGGTGAAGCCAGGCATGAGCTAGGGTAGTCGCTGGTTAAGAGTGTAAGACAAATTTTGATTCAAGGTGAGAATTCACAGGCCCTGGTCCACTGAGCCATGTTTCCCATGCTTACATATCCGTGAAACAGCTGCTGTGAATTGAAACTGAGAAATATTCTCAGCAAAGTTGAAGATTTAAAAAGAAAACAAACTCTCCCTTCCCCAACTTTTTTTTGTTACACAGTTTATCACCTTCCTCACAGGAACTCATCTTTGGCTTGAGTACCCTGTGGCAGGTCCCTCGCTGCCCCGCAAGCAATTCATCTCAGATCCCAGCGTGTCTACCTGACAGAGAATATTCCTGCTGTTGCTTGGAGTTAACAGTCTACTTGCTGGTCTTTCAAACTTAGCCAGCATTTTGGAAGAATTTTTAGAAACAATTTTTAAAAGAGAAAATGTTGCATGCTTTAAAAGTTAGATTATTGAATCTGAAGTTCATGAGCCTTACTCCTATAAGTTATAGGTCAGTTTAGTTCTTTATCCCTCAGGATATCATCTCTTTCCTTTTCACTCTGTCATTTTTTTTCTGTTTTCTGCTTGGTGTCTTCCCTCTCTCTGTATATGTTTTTCATCTTTTTCTCTGTCTCTCATGCATATATTCCTCCTTGGGACTTCCCACTGGGGAAAGAAGAAATTAGATTACCTTCTAAAAGTGAAAGGGTGAGAATAAAACCATGGTGGATAATGGGAAGGTGGCTGGCTAAGGATCCATATATGGATTGGTGGTTAAAAACCTGTGATAGAGGAGAGCGGGATGTTTTATCACATTAGTTTGAGAGCCACATTAGCAGCAATAAGGTAATTGATGCAGGCACACTCTCATAAGAGAAAAAAAAAATCAAAGTTGAGGCTTTCAAAGAGATTGGCAGTTACCAAGTAGGTCCTAAGACCACGTCTTAGATGCTGATGAATGCAGAACCCTGATGTCTGGGCAGCCTACAGCCCTTCCTCAACCCAAGAGATATTCTTCAGTATTTCAAAGAATGTAACACTTGTTCTGTGACCATTTCGCAGTCACTGAGCACAAGAGCAATCAGAATGCCCCCACTGCTGGTAGAAGGTCACAGTCTAAGATGACAGGTAAACCAAAGGTCAGAAGCAGAAGGCTCTCAAGGATGCCAACTGGCTTGTGAGTATAAGGTGATTTTTCACATTCCCTCAGTCAAGTCTCTTGTTTTGTAACAGTTCAGTCATGGATTTTACTGGAGTAGACAAGCATGAAATGAATTTTCCAGAGAAGTTTCCAAAGTGGGGGAAAGTTCATGGCTCAAATGTGCCGGTGGGTAATGAAACAATACTGTGAGCTTCTGTTTTTGTTTATAAAGAGAGTTTTTCAGGTTTTATAATCTGAATCTAAAACTTGAGCTGTATCCCCAACTCTTAGAACTGTGTTATTCTCTAACCCTATTGTTGTAAGCTTACTTTATGTGACTTCCAAATTGCCCAAGTGTGTTATGCTGTTTCCACTCGGCACCAGGATATTGCTTGGAACATGCACCTGCTGGCCACCCTTTGCTCTTGAGACCTCTCGTTTGTGACTCCTGTCCAGCCCAGGTCACAGCCACCTAAAGGAATGTTTGCTCATTTAGAGTGAACTTAGTAGGGAATGCTTGCCTTACTTAACCAGCAGAGAATCACTCATTATTAGCCTTTATTAGACTGTTGTTTATTATCAGGAACTCATCTTTCATTGATCTAAAACCAAAGGCTTGGTTTTAAAGATAAAAAAACAAACTGAAAACTCACCATCACTTTTAGCCTTGCCCACATCCTGCTCAGCAGTTGTCTTTGATACATAAACATAGAAACTAGTGTAAGGCTCCCAGACTCAGGAAAAAGAAAAAATAGAAATACAGCTTTACAAAGCAAATAAAAAACTTTGATTCATTTTAATCCAGTGCCCATTCAAACTGCTTGTTCTCAACCATGGCCTCACAGTCTGACCTTGAGTAAGTTATTTAATTAATCACTGAGACTCAATGATCTCTAAATTGGAATAATACCCATTGGAAAAGGTTGCTATAAGAATTAATTTAACTATTGTATGTAAAGTATGGAGCACACAACACAATAAGTGTCTGCTTCCATTTTCTTCAAATTACCTCTTGGAATTACTCCTTTATTTTTATTAAAATTACCGCCATCACCAGGGGAAGAAAGACAGTAGGGGCTCCAGAGAAGAAGCAGGCAAACCTCTTTAACTAGGAGGTTGACATGCACAAGCCCAGAGAAGACACATCTTTAGAAAAGGTTTGAGAGGTCCCCAGAATCGCCTGCTGTGCCTATTGGTGCGGGTCTTCCCCTTTACGAAGCCCATCTATATAGACTGGGGTAGGTGGTTTATTTTCAAATGCCCAAATCTCAACAGAAGTTTGCAAGGCATACAGAGAAACAGGAAGACTGTTGCCCAATCAAATCAAAACAAATCTCTGGAAACTGACTCTAGAGAAAAGAATATCTGTAAGTTACCTGATCTCAAGAAGATCCTCACACTCATATCCATTGCAACATTATTCACAATAGCCAAGAGGTGGAAGCAACCCAAATGCCCACTGACAGATGAATGGATAAACAAAATGTGATATATACATACAACAAAATATTATTCAGCATTTAAAAAGAAGGAAATCCTGTCACATGCTACAACATGGGTGAAACTTGAAGACATAATGCTAAGTGAAACATGCCAGTCCAAAAAAAAAAAGACAAATATTATATGATTCCACTGATGTGAGGTATTTTAAGTAGCCAAATTCACAGAAGCAAAAAGCAGAATGATGGTTGCTGGAGGCCAAGGGTGGGGGAAACAGGGAGCTGTCATTCAGTGGTTACAGAGCTTCAGTTCTGCAAGAAACTGAAAAAGTTCTAGAGCTCTTAGCACAGCAATGGGAACATAATTAATGCTACTGAACTGTATCCTTGAAAAGAGTTAGGATGGTAAATTTTACTTTATGTGTTTTTGTACCATAATTAAAAATAAAAAACAAAGATATTAACTTGAATTAAAGAAAAAAATCACCACTATCAAAGTACAAATTATTTTATTACATTTTACATCCTTCTTGCAGAAACAGCATCAAGGGAGGACTCCAAGCTTTCTTTTTGCATCCCATCTTGTCTAATGCCTTCAAGAATTTCTCTTTCTAAAACATTACTTCACTTATGCCACCTTCCCTCAAGGTTTCCAAAAGCTTCTTACTGACTATTCACACTGCAGTCTGAAGTTCAAAACCCACAGCAGTTTTATTTCAGTAATTTCCTATGACTACTAAATGCTCCAGTGTTTCAATCAGAGCACCCTTTTAAACTTTTTGTGGGGATAGAGAAGTCTAACTTAATTTTTCTAACGTTGTTTTTGTATATGTGTCTTTCTTTATAGTCTCTTCTCAGTATTCACATCTATATCAAAATTCTATGCATCCAACAAGGTTTAGCAGACGTCCAACCCCTTCCATAAAGTGATTCCCAATTCTCTAGTCTACAATGACTGATATTCTCTCTCGGGGCGCTGGGTGCCCTAGTAATCCCCATCATGGTCTCACACTTTTCATGGCTAAAACATACTGGAAACCCCATGTAGATGCAATAGAAATACTGATGCTCATTCTCTTGATTGCACAGCCCATTCAAGAGACTGCATTCAAGCTGCTGATCCACCATCAGGCATGGCACCTCTTCAACACTCTGTCTTCCCTTCTCTTGCCCTTCCTTCTTCCTTCTTTTCTTCCAATAAAAGAAGTATTTCACATAGAATCTTTTATCTTGATGAGCAAAGTTTCATATTTATATTTTTTTCTAATATGGGTTACAGGTACTTCCTTTCTATTTTCTAGAGTGTTAAATGTGATATCTTGACTTTCAGCTTTTGCGGGCATTTCCTCAAGCCAGGATCCCGGATTGCTGAGTTGTGTGTTTGAAGCAGCACACTTGTTATCTGGAACTTGGTTTTGTCTTTTACTTCAGTTTTACACACAAAAACTTTAATGATACAATGTGTCACCAAACACAGATGATTCAATGTCCCTTTATGTTATAAGCATTACATTAGTATTTATAAGTAGAATTTTATATCCCAAGGTACTGTTGTAATAAATCCATATTAGCATCTTTATTTTGTGACCCTTGAGAATAAGAAGAGTTAGCATCACTCAGTCTTGGGACCAATGTATTTGAAATACAGTAAACACAAATGTTAATCTTGCAGCATTTCTAGAATCCCAGTTATTGAAAAGTTCCCATACAAGCAAGAGATTCCATAGCTATGGCCACATTCACAGTTCAGTTAAAATAAAATTAATAAAAGTGACAGAAAATAAAAAAGACTAAGTTTTACTACTGAAAGTATGATTGTTCTCATTACTTATCTTCGATTATTTGTTATCATTAAGGAATATATTGCTTAAAAGCTAAGACTTAAAAGCTAGGAGTATCCCCTAGTTTATTAAAATTCTATGTCCTCTTTGAATACAAGTTGAAAAGGAAACATATTCCTTATTCTAATATTTTACCAAGGAGTAGATTGGCAGACAGTGAAGGAAAAAATAACATGTGGAATAATCTAGAAACAGATTCATTCATTCCACAAATACTTATTGAATGTCTACTGTGCAGGGCATTGTTCTAGACAGCAGTAATGCAACTAATGAGAAGACAGAGCAAGTCCCTACTCGTGGCAACTCACGTTTTTGTAGGCAATGAAAGACGACAAGCAAGAAAACAAGCAAGTCTGTAATTACAACCCGTAGTAAGGGCTTCAGCGGGAAAGAACTGGGTGTGGTGGTTTGAAGGAGCACTTCCTCTGAATTGAGTCATCAGGGAAGTTTGATCTCTGGGGCTAACAACAACATATAAATTAAGATTCGACAAACAAGAAGGAATCAGCTATGTAAAGGGATGCCGGGGAAATCATATATAAGGACCCTGAGGTGGAGGAGAGAAGAGAGGCAGTAGTTATAAGGAAATGGTGGGACCAAAGGAGAGCTTTTGTTTGATAGTTGAGTACTGTACCCACGTGAAAATGAAAGAGTTTGTTATCTACCCAAGTGGAAGCAGTACTGTCACACCCGGGAAAGGCTCAAGACGGACCTTAGCCATCTTGTGACTTCTGCAATGAAAATATTCAATCTAGATAAAAGGGCAATAATTCGTTTTCTGTAATTCCTGAAATCATAGATCAGGGATATAAAGAAGGATTGCTAACACTTGTATTCACAACTGAAATATAGCTTCAGTTTCTTTTCTCCTATTTATTATTTGTCACAGCTCTTAATCAAGCAAGAATCTAAAACTTGCCAAAGATTTTTCAAAGCTTAACCCAGCCTTAAAGTAGTAAGTGTATTCCCCATACCCTAGATGTCATCCACCTTGGGGGAATGTCTGAGAGCAAAAGAATTTTTCTTTCTTAAATAAAATGGTTCTAAGTTTTGAGAATAATTAAATGTATAAAATTATTTAGCTGAGGCAGGAGAGTTACAAAAAAGAAAAAGTCAAAAATTCAAGTAGAAAGAATACATTTTTAGAACAATTATTAAAAAAACTTCTATCATGTCAATAATGTACTTTTAAAATTATAATTCTATCACACAAATAAGAGTGAGACTTAGTTAGATCTAAGAAGGTCGTATTGGGCAACATATGAAAGGAAATGTATTGTATGGGAACTAAAGTATATACAGAAAATATATATTTATGTTGTAGCTTGGGCACAATTGATATGAAGCTTGCCAGTGTAAGTGTACTTAGGAGATGCTAAGTTAGGAATCAAAGGTTAGACTCTACTCCAAAAAATTAAATGAGTTAATACTCAACTGTTAGCTTTCCATTCTCATCTCTGTTCTCTCTCCAATCTTCCACCACCACCAGTATGTCCCTGTTCTCAATCTTACAATCTGACCCCCATTTCCTAACCTAAGGCATTTGTCCCCACCAGATTCCCAAACACCATGCAGGGGATGGGCCATGACCCATGGGGTGGTAGGCTAGATAGCTACAGATTTTATTCTACTTTTTAAAAGATTTTATTTATTTACTTTTAGAGAGAGGAGAAAGGAAGGAGAAAGAGAGGGAGAGAGACATCAATGTGTGAGAGATGCATAGATTGTTTGCTGCTCACACACCCTCAACTGGGGACCTGGTCCACAACCCAGATACATGCCCTGACTGGGAATTGAACCAGTGATCTTTTGGTTCACAGGCTGGCACTCAGTTCACTGAGCCATACCAGCCAAAGCAGTTATAGATTTTAAAGATAGCTTCAAATAAATAGGGAAGTAACTTCACTTTGGTGGCTAGTAATATAAGGGGGCTTAGTTAATTTGATAGTGTCTGAATTCTTGACCATTTTTAAAGATTTGATCATTCTATGGTTTTTCAGTGGTGTCCATGTAGATGTCAATTTTATTGATTTAAAATTCACTACTGAATTCCTTGTTGAGGCATCACTGCATTTAATTAGGAAGTTTTACACATTAAATTAGAGTTTAAGATGAATGGGTTATTTTAACTGAAAAGTTCAATATTACCCAGGTAGGAAGAGAGGCAATTCTAAGGCCCACATATCATTCATATTTAAACTAGATAATATATGTATACCAACTTTAATAAAAAAAATAAGTTAACTCCTTCTTCCTTAGCTTTTTATCTTTGTCATTCATATACAGATATACACCAGTCAAAAACAATAAAGGGAGTAAACAAGAAAGGCTGGGAGGATGGAGAAGAAATGAGGAAAAAAAGGAAGGAGAGAAGGAAAAAATAAACAATGGAGGGAGTCTTTTCTTAACAGTAATAGAGAGTATATTAATTATCCCAACAAATTTGAAAACCCTCAAATTATAGTCACCTCTAACAAACTGCTTTCTCTGCAAATATTATTAATCAATATTCTCACCTGAAATGAAACTGACATTGATTGTCGTCTTAGTTTCAGGGGCACTAAGTGTCTGCCTGGTCAACCAGAGTAAGAAGAGAAGGCTGGGGCATGGTACCCTGAACTGAGAGGTATTGTTACAGGGTGCAGCCAAGAGAGGGGACCCCAAATAGGGATTTAGAATGGGGTCCAGATCTCAAGGTGTTCAGAAAATATTAAGATGTCCTCACCGCCCCCGCCCCAGGTGTGGGTTGGGGGGAGGGACAAATGGAGCAGGCTCATTAAGAGCTGTTTCGCATAGCAACAGCCTGGTAGCTAACCTCTGGCATGGTCATTTAACATACCTATAGCCTTTGGCTGGTAACTTGGATATGCTAAATAGCTATGGCCATGCTCTGGGCCAGGGAATGGAAAGAATGGGAGATTGAGGGTAGATGTGGCCAAGTGTGGGCAGAGTCAGAAATGCGGCTGCAGAGGAAGATTGGCACGGGGGTTTAAAAACCGAGACACAGCGGCCATAGAGGGAGAACCACGTGGCTTTGGCAGAGTAGGGACTCCCGCAGCCCTGTAAGAGAGAATCGCCATGCGGATTTAGCAGAAAATCGCCACTCAGCTTTGGCAGAGTGGCGACTCCTCTCCCCGCAGCTTTGTGGAGAGAGCCATGCACTTCTGGCAGAGTGGGGACTCCTTCAGAACTGGGAGAGAGGACCACGTGGCTTTGGGGTGCTCCTTCTGGCCACGTGGCCTGGGAAGCAAGAGAGACTTTGCCTAGAAGAAGGGTGAAAGAACTCTTACCAGTAGGCCATGAGATGGTGCTGCATGGCTTTAGATTAATTGGAGATCCTGCCTGGACAGTGACACAGCTGATGGTGCTGAGAACCGAGGGAGGCCAATGAGCTGAGCATGGATTACTGGGAAGAACAGGGAGTTGCCTGAGCCTGGACTTCTATTTCCTTTCCTGAGATACGGTACCCCAGACTGGACAAAGCGGGGAGGAAGGACTGTGTGTGTTTGTGGGTGTTTTAAGGGACGCTGAGATTTTGATGAAGACATTAGGTCACTACTTTAAGTCTGTATAGCATTAAATAAACATTTCCTTTCCTTTTCACGAATCTCTGGCATTGAGAGACATCTTTCCTATAGGCAGCAGACATAACGGACCTGGGGTTTTCTTTCGGGTAATAGTATATCGTCTCAGGCCCCGGCCCCCCTTGTTTTGTTCTGTAACAGTATCTTATATTAATGTGCCATAGAATATTAGCAACCTTAAACTTCATTGATTTTAAGGGCCTTTCAGCATTAGTACTCCTTCCTCTTTGCTTCTAAAAGAGTATCTTTCTTAGAGGCCTGAGTGAAGTGCTAGCAACATCAACAGATATGTCACCTACGAATCTAGCTTCACAGCTTGTCATTTTTCTGCATATACAGTATTCCAGTAACTGGTGTGGAATAAGTCACCCCGGAATTTAATGGTTGTTATTTTTCTGCATATACGGTATTCCAGTAACTGGCTGTGGAACAAGTCACCCCGGAATTTAATGGCATAAAGCAATCTTTTACTATGCTCATGGATTCTGTTAAGAATGTGTGAAAAAAATAGTAGGACAGTTTTTCTCTGCTCCACGATATCTGGGCTTCGGTTGGAATATTCCAAAGACTTGTTCATGCAGCTTGATGGGAGGCTGATGCTGGTGGATGGCCATGAATTTAGCTGGAATTGTTGGCTCAAACACCCACATGTTGCCTCCCTTGTGTCCTGAATTCCACAATGTGGTTCACAACACGGTGGCTGGGTTCTAGAGGCAAGTGCCCTGGAGAGAAAGAGAGGGGGAAGTAGGGAGAGAAAGAGAGACAGAGATAGAAAGGCGGAGAGACAGAAAGGGGAAAGGAGAAGGAGAAAGGGAGGGAGAGAGAAAACCAAGACAGAACCTTTGTGTTTGTCATGATCCTGTCTTGGAAGTAACTCATGTCTGCTGCCAGGGCATTCTGTTCAGTAGCAGCCAGTCACCAAACCTTATCCAATTCAATAGGAGGGAACATAGATACCACCTCTCAGTGGAGGAGTGCCAATGTCACACTACAAGCAGAGCATGTGGGAGGAAATGTATGTTATACTTTTCTGTGGCCATCTTTGATAAATATGATCTGCCAAATGCAGGTAACTCCTTATTTAAACCAGTTAATGAACTCCTCTCAACTGCATCCACACAGGTTTACTCCTCTCTCTGCCTATTGTAGTGAAAAATCTTTCATTGTTTCTGTTTCTCAGGAGCAAAGGAACAGATTCTTATGATTGAAAAGAGTCTGACCCTGGACTTGGCACTTCACCTCTTACCTTGGAATTTTCTATGTGAAGAATCTGCCTTGAAATTATAATGAAAGTCAACAGATTGAGTATTAAACTATACTGATTCACGAAGACCAAGAAGCAGTGATAATGATAAATAATGTTGTCACATGTTTAACAATATTTTTATTATTCTGGAAATTTATTCAGAGATCTCAGTATTATATCTTGATGAATCAATATAAATTTATACAAATTTAATAATGTAATCACTGCTTTAAGCTCATTTCCTTTGCATAATTCTTAGTGCCTCAGTAATCTGAGGAACAAATTATTGCTCATGTAAAATTAAATTTTAGAAGACAGCAAAGAAAAGTATCAAGATTCAGTTAATAGTATAATGTTATGGGTGAAATATTGTCCTCCCAAAATTATGTTGAAATCCTACTCTCAGTATCTCAGAATGTGATCTTATTGGGAAATTGAGGTAATTCTGGAGTATGGTGAGCCCAATATGATTGGTGTCCTTTTAAAAAAGAAAGAGACTCAGAAGGATCACTGCCATGTGAAGATACAGAAACACATCAGGAATGTCATGTGAACACGGAGACAGAGATTAGAGTGAAGCATCTACAAGCCAAAAAACCCCTGGCACTGTGAGAAGCTGGAAGAGGCAAAGAAGGATTCTCCCCAGAGTTTTTTGGGGGAGGGGGACCCTGCCTACACCTTTATCTGGGCCATGCAGCCTCTGGAACTCTGGAACAATAAATTTCTGTTGTTTTAAGTCACCCAATTTGTGTACTTTGTTACAACAAACCTAGAAAACTAATACAGATAGAATGTAAATCTGTTTCTCATTATAATAAAAAGATTGATATATTTCTTATATCTTACAAGAATCATGCTATTGTCATTTAATGTTGGTTTTCTACTTCTGTGGCATGCTTTTATTACTTTCTCCCACTGGAATGGATTTTAAAGTCCTTCCAGCCACCATATTTGCATTTGAGGAACCAATACCATCGCTGTTTTCTTCATGAAATCTTCCCTAGTCTTTCCAACAAGAAGTAGTCTCTCTTTTTTCCCTAAACTTCCAAGCATTATATCAGTGCCTCGTGTGGCACTTTTTATGTGTCCTCATATGTACATGGTTATTTATATTAATGACGTCTTCCCTATTGGAAGGCTTTTAGATCTTAGCATGTCCCCGTGCACTTAACACGATGTCTTCTATTTAGTGAATGTTAAAGAAATTTTTAAATATTAGCTAAAAAGTTTTATGAGATTTCACAGGATGAAGGTATCTGTTCCAGAGTAAAACTTACAAGTATGTTTGAATAGGAAGATCACTATTCAGCTTTGTGTGAGTTTGGGGCACTGCTCACACTGTGCTCTGTGAGAATGGAGCTCCTAGAGATTTGTAATAAAGTGTCCCCTTTTGCTACTTAAGCTTTTCATTGCCATAGGGTTACATCTTTCTCTATACACTGTCTCTAAGAAGAGGCTCAGGAGGGTAGTAAAACAATGATGAACAGCAGGGACTTGTGCCAGACAGCTGGGGCTCTGTTGTGCCCCACACAGATTTCCCTTCAAAAGAGCCTGCTACAGGGGGCATAACCTCCAATGGCTGCTGTGGATCTCCCACAGCATTTATGGCAGAGCACACTTCTCTTAGACTCCCCCCTAGTCAATGGCTGAGCAACATGCGGGTACTAGCACTAGGCTTTTCATGCCTGATGAGGGGGTTCTTCCAGTTTTGACCCAGGGACTCCCCCTCCATCAGCATGGCCAAGACTTTCTCAGATCTGCCTAGTCTGAGGCTATGCCTCCCCAGCCCTTCCTTCTTTCTCTCCTTTCACAGATATCACACCTGCATCTTGGTCTGAAGACTGTCCTCTCCTGCTTTTCCCCTTTATCCTTTGTAGGTGTTTTCCCAATAAATCTCACTCATATCTAATCTCACCTTGGTGTTTGCTTCTCAGAGGATCCTTAGGGACACAAGTTCAAGTCCTGACTCTTTTATTTACAAGTTCAAGGTATGATTTTGGGTAAATAATTATTTTTTTGCCTCAGTTTACTCATTTGCAAAAATAGAAAAAGAAAAGCACCTAGTTCTTGTGGCTGTTGTGAGGATTAAATTAATTCCAATGTGTAAAGCACTTAGAGCAGTATCTAAATAACAACCACTCTGTGGGTGTTAGCTATCATAAATTCTTCAGTGTGTGATACAAAACAGGCATATGATCAATGTGTGATGAATGTTAAATTCCTGTTGGATGTGAGTACCATTATTATTTCAATTATCAACGATAATTGAAACGAAACGAACTGAAACCACAAGTATTCTGATTCTGTGTTATGAATAATGAGAATGTTCCAGTCACCTTGATGGGTATTGCTACATTCTCAATCTCCAGATTGACCTATGGGATAGCATTCTGAAATTATCCTATGGTCATTTCCTGAGTACCTAAGCATTCCATTCTTATGTATAAAAAAATCCTAAAAGAAATTATGTTAAAGTTAAATCCTTTGCTTCTGCCTGTATTCACTTGCTCTTCCTCCTTCTTTGGTGAAAAAAAAAAAAAAAAGAATTGCTCTCGTCCTGTTTATGACAGTTAGGAAAAGTATGTCTCCACTTATTCTACGGCTCTCTAGACTAAACATCCCCAGTTCTACTAATGCTTTCTTTTTTATCTTAATTTCCAAACTATTTATCACTTGTGTGCTCCAGAGTTCTCCAGAGTTCCAAAAAGTTGAGCTGCGCATTGAAGAAATTTCTCCAAAGAAACTTAAGTGATTGCAGATAGAAGCAACAGGAACTTTGCTTGTCTTCCCTGACAGGCCTGTGATTAATGAAATCAGGAACGCAGTTTCTTTCATTTATGACACCACTTTACTGGGGTGCAAGCAGTAGGTGAATAAGGAATTAAGTGGAGGGAATTGTTATTGTATCTGGATATAGTTAATGTAAAAGAACTCAGTATGAAGGCTTTCTATACTTAATTGGAACAAAGTGCATTTGTTTATCATTTTTAAACAGCTAATATAAAAATGTAATATTAATTCATATATCATTTACTGGTAACCACATAACTAAGAAAACCTTTCAGAGGCCAGAATGTCACTTAAAATATACTCTAAAAGTTTGTTAAAGATAATTAAAACTTCTGGCTGGCATAGCTCAGTGGATTGAGCGTGGGCTGCAAACCAAAGCATCGCAGGGGACATGCCTGGGTTGCAGGCCATGGCCCCCAGCAACCGCACATTGATGTTTCTCTCTCTTTCTCTTTCTCCCTCCCTTCCCTCTCTAAAAATAAATAAATAAAATCTTAAAAAAAATAAAAAAAGAAATACTATTAAAAAATAGTTACTTTAAAAAAATAATAATTAAAACTAGTATTTGTTTCATTATATATTCTTTTTGAGAGTTAAACTATTTTTTAGTGTCAACATAAAAGCCTTGATTAGAATGTTCTGTTTTGGATCTTGCTTTTAAATGAGACTATGTTTTGTGTTATTTATTGGTCCTTATGAATCAGGCCTGTTTTAATTTCTTCTCCATGTGCTAATGGTGAATATAAAACATATTTTCATGGCCACTAGAGTTCTGATTGGGAGCCTTCACAAGCAAAGTAACAGTCTGTGTACACTTGAACGGTAGTCTCAGCCACAGATATCGTTTGTGACAGGCAGTTTAGGTCACAAGCTACCAGGGTTCATAGCACAATGCTTGGCACCATGTCCATAACACTAATCAGTGGAAATTAAGTGGGAAGCTTGAATTTCACCTACAGAATTGTGGAGAAAAACATGGGTTTTCTGAGAAATAGCCTCCAGGCATTCTCCCTTGTTTTTCACCTCAGGATTATCCAGATACTTCCCAACAGACTAAGCTCAGTTAGCCAGGCTTCATTCAGATTCAAAAGCTTTGCCTTATCACTAAATAAAATAAATGGGAGACAACCACTCAGAAAAGGAAATCAGAGATTTAGAACACCCTGAGATATGACAACAACGAGAGTGTAGCAGGGGACAGGAAGGTACAAGACAATGAGTCTTAAAGCTCCCTAAAACTAACAGAGCTGTGCTTTTAAAGGCTTGTCATCTGAAACCAACAGGGGATTGAGAGAGAAAATAGTTTGGCATTCTGTGGCCCTAGTGTTAAAAACAAACAAACAAAACCCTAAAAGGTACACATGCTCAGAAAAAAGCCCAGAAACTAAAACTAAGTCTAAAAAAATTTACAAATCACTTAAATTCCCCCACCATGAATTCCCCAGCTGTCCTGGATTTTCCTCATCAAAAGAGGTCCTTGAAGACAATCAAGAAATTAGAGATTTAAATACCAAAGGAAAGAATAAGGTCTCCTTGGTTAAGCTTAGGCTCATTAGTCTTACATGTTTTCACATATTTGAAAATCATGCTGAAGTCATTTGGAATGTCTACAACCAATCATTTTTCCCACTTAGGAACAAAGCTAGGAACGGCAATAAGAATGCAAAACAACAAAAAGTCATTAATAAGGTAGCCCTAGAGTCAAAGAATTTTACAAAAAAATATTAAATCAGGAAATGATTTTCCTATCCATTCCTTTCCCATGATGAACTAGATTCCAACTGTGTCATTGGTCTTTCTATCATCCTTCCCTCTCTTTGCTAGAAATCTACACAAGTCAAATTTAGGAGCGTGGGAGGTGTGAAGGCTTCTGGGCTGAGAGAGAGGACCCCGGGGGGCCTGGACCTAGCGCTGATGTAAGCTGTGTGATGTTGGACCTCGGGCTCTTCAGGAGAAAAGTGCACCAGTCGTTGACTAGCTGATTTTCCCGACCTGCCATAGCAAAGTGTCGCAGGCTGGAAGGCTTAAACAACAGACATTATCCTCTCACAGTGCTGGAGGCTAAAGGTCTAAAACCAAGGTATTATCACGTTTGGTCTCTCCCAAAGACTCTCTTCTTGGCTTGTAGGTGGCCATCTTTTCCCTGTGCCCTCACGTGGTCCTCCCTCTGTGTGTGTCTGTAACCTAATCTCTTCTTACTAGGACACCAGTCATATTGGGTTAGGGCCAACCCATGTGACTTCATTTAACCTTAGTCACCTCTTCACAGAGCCTGTCTCCAAATACAATCACCTTCTGAGGCACTGGGTATGAGGACTTCAACAGATAAATTTGGGGGATACAATTCAGCCCATAACAGCAAGGTACCTTTAAATTCCAGAGTTCTCCAATATTCCTCTCTCAAGCACTGACTTCATAACTTATCTTCCCAATTCTACTGTGCATAGAGGCAGCCAGCTATTTTAATAAAAGACTGCAAAGAACTGATATTGTGCTTTCAGGTCGTCTGTAGTCTTGGTTCATTTAAGTTAAAACTACTCTATAGGATAGACAGTAGGTGGGTAAACCTGAATTTTCTGTGCTTTTCCTGAAGATGGGACCACTGAGCCTGCGCCCATTAGAGACTCTTCTTTAAGGGCCTGGCACCAAGAGAATTTTCTAGAATTATTTTTGGTAAGGGCATCTCACTTTCTCTGCCTTCATGTCTTAATTGTATTCTTTCAGATTGTAAGAAACAAAATTGTGCTTGGGTTCTTTTAAGTCATTTGTTGGATTGTTTTTATTTTCTTATAAGGATATAAGGGAAAGTAGGGGAGACAAGAGTTCAGCCACCCCCAGCAAAGCTTCGAAGAAAATGAAATGTTATTCAACATATTACAAGAAGCTTTTAAAGTTCTTGTTGTTATGTTTCTTTAGGGAAGGTATCTGTTGTTCTTTGCTCCAAGTGAGGTCAGGTGACAAAGTGATCAGCTCTTTCTGTCTCCACCTCTACTGCTCCCACCGCTACCTGAGTCTCTCTCTGGTGTCTCTGGTTCTAACTTCTTGACTTGAAGAATGAATGGACTGACCACTCAGCAGTCAGTACACACTGCCCCTTGGGACAGAGCTCTTCTGCCAGGCCAGCTCAGGTCACTGTTCAGCCTAGTGATGTTGGATTCCTGTCAGCTGTGTATCTCTGGTCCTGTCAGAACTGACAAGGAGACCACATGGCTCCAAGTAAGATGACTAAGGACCAAGAACTTCCTTTGAGAGCACATTAGTATTCTAGGTAGTCTAAGATTTCACAAAAGGAGAAAATACAGCAGGAAGGAAACTCACTACATATTCTCTGTATATCTCACCCCTTTTCTTTCATTTACCAAAAAACTAGAGAGTAGTTTGTCTTCATGCCTTCACTTTCCAACCTTCCTTCCTTGTCGTCCTAACCCTTGAAATCCCTACACTCCGAATTCTGAGCTCACCTTTTTCTTAACCCCCAAGCGTAATATCCATTTGTTAGTTTCCTTTCAAACTTGCTGTGGCATTTAAAAGCAGGGATTGCCCTCCCCTCCTTGCAAAGCCTCTCACCTTGGCTCCTGTAACTGTATTTTGGTGGGTGAACAGCAAGCTGCAGGGAAAGCCTTGGAGTCAATGGACCTGGACATGAATCCTGATTCTTCTTCCCACCACTCAACAACTATGTAGCATTTTGCATGTTAATTTTATTCAGTTAAATAAATTTATTTTTGTATTTCTATTATATTTGTGATTGAGTCATAAGGAGGAATTACAGATAACACCACAGTGTGGACTTAGGTAAATGAGAGAACAGATGTACAGATACTTAAGCCTTACTTCTTATGCCAGATTAGATGCTGACATCTATATATTTTACCTCTGTAATATCTCCCACATTGAATCCTCTTCTCCATCTCTATTACCTCGGTAGTAGCCAAAATAGTGCCCTTCAGCAAGCATGTTATGTGGCCCTGACCTCACTGTTTCATTTGCCATCTCTGCAAACTGCACATTTAAATAATAAGGATGCATTTTCAGCCTCCTTCTTCATTTATTACAGTTTAAATCCTACCAAATTCTGTCACATTTTATTTGGAAACATAGCTTTATGGACAACTGGTGCCCATGACTAGATCTTTGGATACATGAAATATGCCTGTGATTTCTCAGGAAAATACTAGAGAATGGGGGCTGGTCATCTGCCTCCAGCTTTGCTCAGGGTGAGGAGGTGGCACATACAAAGGCAGGGTTGCTGACATAGGTTTCAGCAAGAAAACAAAGAACAGTAAGAGACTAATCTCTTCTGTGTCCAGTGATGAAAGGCCATAGATGATGTTGGGTGTCAATTGTAAGCAGGCAAGTATCCCTGAAGAAGGGAAGATTTCAGTAGGTAGTACTAGTGAGCAATGTATGAAAGGCCAAGCAAGATGAAACTGGTGTTCTGGGTTCTAGCTGGGGTCACCAGGCCAGTTAAATCTCCAAAGAGGAAACTGGTAAGAGGTGAGATTAGATAGATGACCAGGTAGAAGCTCCAAATAGGTGTCAAAGCTAAAGCCCAGACTGTGACTATAGGTGTAAGCCCCAAGTTGGAATCATAATGCACAGACTGTAGTTTCCAGAATGCTCATGTTCCAAGGCCAGCCTGACACTCACTTGGGGAAGCTATATCATCATTCTTGGGTTCCAGAATCCTCATCATTAAGATAATTGTGGTAAAAGTGCCCACCTTAAGGACTGGTGTGAGGATAGAAGGAATGCTCAGGCCATAAACACTGAGGGGAGAGCAGCTATTACTGCAAATATAGTATCTCAAAGGATAGCTCTGTGATAGGCCATTCCGAGCCAAATTTGTACTAAGGGTATTTAAAGGTGTAACATAGCAGGTAGGAATCTCGGTCATCACTCGCTCACAAAATCCCAAGTTACACACCAGATTGGTAGGTTTGGGGTTTAGGGTTGCTTAAATAATCCAAAGGCTAGTCTGGGAACTAATGTGGGCTGAACCTTCTGTTGTGGGCACCAATGGGACCGAGGTTTGGGGAGGGATTGTCTGAATATGCAAATTGGGCTTCATAGACTTGTCCTCAAAAAGTCTATATGAAGTAAAACTGGGAATAGGGTAACACAAAGTATAGGAAACTTGAAAGTGGCCTACCCAGAATAATTTGAGAGACATTGTGACCACACCATCTCCAAACACCTTTGCTGTCCCAACCTGCAGAATTCCTGCCTGGGATTCCAACCAATGAATCTCCTGATTAGACAACCAAGAGAAGAACCTCTTCTCTGGGTGGTGATTATTAAAATGCATCTGTCACTAGCAAGCAGAAAGGTTTGGGGATGCTGGAGCAGGTGAAATACTTTGCTCTGTTCTCTTCCCTTCGTGGTATTGGTCTGTAAAGACATGTAGATGGTCCTTGCTGGGATAGCACGTAAAACAAACTGGTGGTAAATAAAACCACTTAAGTTGTCTGTTTATGATAGAGTTGTTTTTGGACAGCATTCACATATAGCCAGAAACCATCCCCTGATATCTCCTCATAATTACAACTACAGAAAACAGATTCTTCTAGTAAATGCCCTCATGTTTAGCTTTTCATTATCTTGCTGCTGTCAGCATTTGAACTTCCAAGCAGCAGGGGGTAAATACAAAATACATGCATACCTATGATTAGAGCTCGAAACACCTATGTGGGCAGGTCTAATGAAAAAGTGATACACACGTGCCCAGCTTTATCAAGCAACAGTGAAGCAAAGTTTGCTCAGGGTTTTATTTTTTTAAATATATTTTATTGATTATGCTATTATAGTTGTCCCATTTTCCCCCTTCATTCCCCTCCACCCTGCACACATTTCCATCCTTTAGTTCATGTCCATGGGTCATACATATACATTCTTTAGCTTCTACATTTCCTATATTATTCTTAACCTCCCCCCTGTCTATTTTCTACCTACCATTTATCCTACTTATTCTCTGTACCTTTTTCCCCTCTCTTCTCTTCCCATTCCCCTATTGCTAATCCTCCATGTGATCTCCACTTCTGTCATTCTTTTCCTGTTCCAGTTGTTTGCTTAGTTTGTTTTTGTTTTTGTTTTAGGCGTGGTTGTTAATAATTGTGAGTTTGCTGTCATTTTACTGTTCATATTTTTTTATTTTCTTTTTCTTAGATAAGAAAATAAACATTTCACATTAACATTTCATATAATAAGGGCTTGATGATGATGAGCTCCTTTAACTTGACCTTATCTGAGAGGCACTTTTTCTGCCCTACCATTCTAAATGAAAGCTTTGCTGGATAGAGCAATCTTGGATGTAGGTCCTTGCCTTTCATGACTTGGAATACTTCTTTCCAGCCCCTTCTTGCCTGCAAGGTCTCTTTTGAGAAATCAGCTGACAGTCTGATGGGAACTCCTTTGCAGGTAACTGTCTCCTTTTCTTTTGCTGCTTCTAGGGTTCTCTCCTTCATTTTAATCTTGGCTAATGTTACTATGATATGCTTTGGTGTGTTCCTCCTTGGGTCCAACTTCTTTGGGACTCTCTGAGCTTCCTGGACTTCCAGGAAGTCTATTTCCTTTGCCAGATTGGAGAAGTTCTCCTTCATTATTTGTTCAAATCAGTTTTCACTTTGATGCTTTTCCTCTTCTCCTTCTGGTACTCCTATAATTTGGATGTTGGGATGCTTAAAGATGGCCTGGAGGTTCCTAAGACTCTCCTCATTTTTTTTTTTTAATTCTTGTTTCTTCTTTCTTTTCTGTTTGGTTGTTTCTTCATTCTTTCTTGTTTACACCATTGATTTGAGTCCCAGTTTCCTTCCCATCACTATTGGTTCCCTGTACATTTTCCTTTATTTCACTTAGCGTAGCCTTCATTTTTTTCATCTAATTTGCAACCAAATCCAACCAATTCTATGAGCATCCTGATGGCCAGTGCTTTGAACTGTGCATCTGATAGGTTGGCTATCTCTTCGTGGCTTAATTGTATTTGTTCTGGAGCTTTGAACTGTTCTTTCATTTGAGCCATTTTTTTTTTTTTTTTGTCTTGGTGTACCTGTTACGTAGTGAGGGGCAGAACCTTAGGTGTTCACCCAGGTGGGGCAACCCACTCTCTGGGTTGTGATGCTGTATGTGGGCCAGGGGTCTGAGAGAGAACAATGATGCTTGCTGTGCCCCAGTCACTTCCCCTGTTTCCCACAAGCAAATTGGGCCCTTCTTGTGTTGATTCCCATGTTGATGGGTTTGTGTACATTCTAGGACCCTGTGGGTCTCTCCAACAAACTCTCCTCTGAGGCTGGGAGTCTCTCCCGGCACCTCAACCCCCACAGGTGTTTTCAGTCAGTGTTTTGAGGCTCTATATCCCAGTGCTGGAACCCTGGATTATGGTGTTTGTCTCACTCCCCAATTTTGCCTGGCTTATCTGTGCATGATTGTGGGACTGCTAGGTCCTCAAGCCACCTTGCTGGCTGGCACCCCTCCACAATCTGCTGCCTCACTGGGTCCGCCTGCTGCTGCCTTGCATGCCAGGATTCCACCAGCCACTGCTTTTTTTTTGCCACAACCCCTCTCCACCTGACCCCACCCCTCCTACCTATCTGAATGAATGTGTCTACTTTTACTCCTTGGTTGTTGGATTTTCATACAGTTCAATTTTCTGTCACTACTGGTTGTTATTTTGTTTCTAAATTTTTGTTGTCATTATTTTGGTTGTGAGAGGAGGCTCAGTGTGTCCACCTATACCTCCATCTTGACCAGAAGTCTGCTCAGGGTTTTAAAGAGACAAAGGAAAGCATGTGAGAAAGGGGCCAGGCAAGGGAAAGGTGACTGCAGTGACCCTGAAAAAACCATCTGCACCCAGGTGGTCAATGTCTGCTTGAGTTCATTAGCACCCATTATTATGTAAAACAAAACAAAACAACAAAAACGTGTGATGAATAATGTTACTAGACCCCTTCTTTCAAAATTTCAGAAAAAGGGTGAAGCTCATGAAACAGAGTGAAAGGCTAGAAGTGCAGAAAGAGAGGGGGCTGGTTGGCCTGCCCCGGGGGATATCCTGACACTTGCAGGTGGAAGGGAAAGACTGTAAAATATGCTCCTTTGTTAGAGAACGGACAGAGATGTAAATTTACTGGCCTTGAAGTTAGGCTTCTGTTTTGCCCCTCCCTTCCTGATTTCAGTAAACTTCTCCCACCCCAGAAGGGGCATCATACTAGAGAATTCCATTGCTGACCCCATCCCTTGGAAGTGTACCCATTTGCAAAGTTCTGCCCTACCTGAAGATTCTAAATCCTGCCTTAATCCACTTATGATTTAAAATATTGCAAAAAATTTAATGATTCAGAGTCCTTCACTTGTGAAAAGAGGGCTCCAAAGGGCTCTTGGCCATTGTGAAGTCCAACGTGTCCAGGCATAGCAATAGCATGGGGTTTTATCTGCCTGCAGAGGGAATGGCTTATGAGAAGGAGGTCACTGCAGGTAGAGGTATACAGATTTGGGTCACAGAATAGGGTCTGTCATACTTTTTGCAGTGCCTGGGTGGTGTACTTTGCTGCTCGTACCCTTGGATAGACTTGAGAAGGAGCTTCTAGCAGATGAGCATTAGAAGGTAGTCTTTGACTGGAGGATAACAGCTGTAGGGACACAGGGTGTTGCCCTGCCTCTTGGCATGGTCCAGCCACAGTGCTGAAAGCCTACTGAGAGCCTAGAGTGAAGTAACAGCCATCGGTGGGAAGTGGTAGGGGCTGTCCCAGTGGTGACTGGAATTCTTGCTGTCAGAATCAGTGACTTGACCCGGCCAAGGAGCCTCTAAAGAGTGCAGGGAGCGTGTTAGCCCTGCTACTTCAGATCTACAAGGCAGTTTCAGGGACCCAAGAGGGATTCTTACTTAATAGCATGTGCCTGAAACTTCCAGGGAATTTCCAGGCCTAGCTGAAAGGGATTGGATGTGTTCTCAGAGTCTGCAATTTGTGATTCAACAAAAGAGGACAGCATTCACTATTACTGGTGTGTTACAGAAATGTATGTTCCATATACATCTTGTGAGCACAAAATGATAACACATTGCCCTAAGTTATACCAGAAAATCAATCTCATTCTTTATAGACACACGTTGGGCAGAAACATCCTTCTACTAACTTATCATACATTTGTCTTTGGTTTAATTTTGTTTTAATCCCCAGTAAGAGATAGGGCTTGAATTGATCAAATATTAATTTCTCCCTCAGTTCTCATTGTGGTTGATCAGTAAGCTGGCAGGTCAGCTGGAGTTGGGGCTGAGTCATAGTAACAGGATACTCTTAGAGAATGAGACTCTCAGAGTTCCATTCTCCAAACTTGCCAGGCCCCCCTTGATTTATACTCTACCAGGCTGCAAAATCCTGACCTTTTAGTGTAATGCTCTAATCAGATAAACTTACCACAGAACCTCCTTTATTTTCAAGTCCACTGCTCCATTAAAGCCCTATGTTTAAGCCATCTCAGAGTATGGGACAGGCCTTCAAGAGTTACAGAGGCTGGCAGACTGTCATCATAAGTGCAGGTTGCCAATCTTCTCAGGTTACTGTGAATGATTACGGGTGAAGTCTGCTTTGAATTTCTTGGGTAAAGAGGAGACTTACACAGTATTTGGTTCAGACCATTCATTTTAAGGGATTTGGTTCTCAGATTTCCTGCAATCATAACCATGGCCCATTTTCACAGTCACTAGACTATCAAATCCTATATATACAAAATAAAGTATTAGGAAAACCCCCCAGAATCTTAAAAACTTAAAGTGGTGGGACAAATATTTTTAGGACCCTATAAAGCACTATTCAGAATTAATCCTTGGCCATCAGAAGCTAACTGTAACATAGAGACTGCTTTTGCCATGTTTATAATATGGCGAAGATTATGTACAGCATTCTTTAAAAATATTAGGTTTGAAAATTCCTTCTTTTCAGAGATTAAAGAAAGTATATAACCTGCTCTGCCACATTTAAAATGAAAGAAAGATGGGAAGGTGTGGTTCTTGTCTTTGGTCTACACATCTAATCTGGGGGCAGTGTTATTCATCAGAATAAGCTGCTTTGAGTTTTAGAATGTGCTTGCAGAGCGTTGTCTAACGCACCTTCCTGAGGTGTACTAGTGTATGGATTCTGAAGCCTTTTTCTCCTTTGTCAAGTTCATCTCAGAAAGGGACAGTGCAAGATTAGGGTCTGGCTCCACTTGGCGCTTTGGTTAGGAAACTGCACCTGCATGTTTGAGGGCCCTCTGTAGATGGTGAGAGAGCCCTCTAGTGCCTGGAAAGAGTAAAACTAGACGTAAATGTGGATTACTAATGAACAACTAGCCTCCACATGGAACTTGAGCATCTTTCTTGGCCAGCCTCCACGTGCAACTGAAATAACCCTTCATTAAAAAGCTTACTGTAATTATTTCTCTATAGATTATGTTCACTAGACTATTAACTCTAAATTAAAGGAAGAGTCTATATTCTTCATTTTGGGGTCCTCAGTTCCAAATAATATGTGCTATGTAATCAGGTACCAATACATTTTTGTTAAATAAATGAAATTTCATGAGAACAAAAAGCCTGAAGCTTTAAATAGGGAAGCTGTAAAATTTTAAAGCTAAGATCTACTTACTACTCTTACTAAATCACCAACTAAAGGAGTTATTATAAGTACTATCAAGACATGAAAGGGAAAGGAAGGCACCTGTTGAATGTTAATAAGTCATTATGTTCTTATAAATCTTTACAAAGGCATGAAACTCTTTTAATCATTATGTAACCTTTGAAATTGGTGGGTGGTACAAATTACGACCACTATATTTACGTATTAAGGCCTTCAGTTTCTGCAAGACATTTAAAAGTAAATATAGGTTACTTGCCCAAAACTTAATGCAGAAGGACATTTTTGTAGTTCCTGGTTGATGTTCTGACACCTGAGATTTATTTTTTTCAGTTGTCTAAAAGCAGTGGGTAATCAGATTTGTTGACAGACAAATACTATTTCAATACCACTAACTATCTTGGCAAAGAGAGAGGCTACATGAGTTGAAATTTGATTATGCAGTTGCTTCAAAGTCATGTCTTGAGTTGCTTTTCTTTTCTTAAAAAGAAGAAAAGAAAAAATAAATATACTATTTTGGCTATAATTAAGTAAGTGTTTTTAATTCCTGTGAGAAACTATTACCTAAAAGAATGCTGGAAAGCAATCAGAACACCTTGATTATGGCTATGAATGACTCACTTGTCAACTAGAAACCTTAGCTAAGTCGTAATAATTTTAGATATGCGATGGCAATAAAGCTACTTCATAAAGTTATCTTTTGCTTTTATTTTTTATTGTTTAACATATTTTATTGATTATGTTATTACAGTTGTCTAGTTCTGTAGACAACTGTATCCCCCCTTTATTCCTCTTTGCTTTCCCCCATACATTCCCCCCTTTTGTTCATGTCCATGGGTCATACATATACGTTCTTTAGCTTCTACATTTCCTATATTATTCTTAACCGCCCCCTGTCTATTTTCTACCTACCATTTATCCTACTTATTCTCTGTACCTTTTTCCCCTCTCTTCTCTTCCCGTTCCCCTATTGCTAACCCTCCATGTGATCTCCACTTCTGTCATTCTTTTCCTGTTCCAGTTGTTTGCTTAGTTTGTTTTTGTTTTTGTTTTAGGTATGGTTGTTAATAATTGTGAGTTTGCTGTCATTTTACTGTTCATTTTTTTTATTTTCTTTTTCTTAGATAAGTCCCTTTAACATTTCATATAATAAGGGCTTGGTGATGATGAGCTCCTTTAACTTGACCTTATCTGAGAAGCACTTTATCTGCCCTTCCATTATAAATGAAAGCTTTGCTGGATAGAGCAATCTTGGATGTAGGTCCTTGCCTTTCATGACTTGGAATACTTCTTTCCAGCCCCTTCTTGCCTGCAAGGTCTCTTTTGAGAAATCAGCTGACAGTCTGATGGGAACTCCTTTGTAGGTTATTTTCCCTTTATCTCTTGCTGCTTCTAGGATTCTCTCCTTCATTTTAATCTTGGCTAATGTAACTATGATATGCTTTGGTGTGTTCCTCCTTTGGTCCAAATTCTTTGGGACTCTCTGAGCTTCCTGGACTTCCAGGAAGTCTATTTCCTTTGCCAGATTGGAGAAGTTCTCCTTCATTATTTGTTCAAATAAGTTTTCAGTTTGTTGCTCTTCCTCTTCTCCTTCTGGTACTCCTATAATTCAGATGTTGGGACGTTTAAAGATGGCCTGGAGGTTCCTAAGCCTCTCCTCATTTTTTTGAATTCTTGTTTCTTCCTTCTTTTCTGTTTGGTTGTTTCTTCATTCCTTCTTGTTTACACCATTGATTTGAGTCCCAGTTTCCTTCCCATCACTATTGGTTCCCTGTACATTTTCCTTTATTTCATTTAGTGTAGCCTTCATTTTTTTCATCTAATTTGCAACCAAATCCAACCAATTCTATGAGCATCCTGATGGCCAGTGCTTTGAACTGTGCATCTGATAGGTTGGCTATCTCTTCGTGGCTTAGTTGTATTTGTTCTGGAGCTTTGATCTGCTCTTTCATTTTGGCCATTTTTTTTTTTTTGTCTTGGCACACCTGTTATGTAGTAAGTGGGAGAGCCTTACATATTCACCAGGGCGGGGCAACCCACATTGCTGTGTTGTGACATGGTATGTTTGGGGGAGGAGTCTTAGAGGGAACAATGATGCTCGCTGTGCCCCAGTCATTTCCCCCACTTCCCACAAGCAAATTGGGTCCTTCTGGTGCTGATTTCTGGGTGGGTGGGTTTGTATACATTCTAGGACCCTGTGGGTCTCTCCAGCAAACTCTCCTGTGAGGCTTGGAGTTTCTCCTGCTACCACCTCAACCCCACTGCATTTTTCAGACCCTGTGGGTCTCTCCAGCAAACTCTCCTGTGAGGCTTGGAGTTTCTCCTGCTACCACCTCAACCCCACTGCATTTTTCAATCAGTGGTTTGAGGCTTTATTTCCCCGTGCTGGAGCTCTGTGTTACATGGTCTGTCTCGTTTCCCTGTTGTTTCTCCCAGTTTATCTGCACTGGAATGTGGGACTCCCCACTCCACCAGCTGCCACCTCACTGGGTTGGCCAGCCACTGCCTTGCCACGAGTCCTCTCCACCTGGTTGCTGGTTTCCACCCCTCTTACCGGTCTGGATGAATGTTTCTTCTTTAATTCTTTGGTTGATGGACTTCCAAACAGTTCGATTTTCTGTCAGTTCTGTTTTTTTGTTTTTAAATTGTTGTTGTCCTTCTTTTGGTTGTGCAAGGCAGCACAGTGTGTCTACTTATGCCTCCATCTTGGCTGGAAGTCCATAAAGTTATTATGAAGGGTAAATACAATGCTAGTAATAATGATGATGATAGTAATAATAACAATAACAATAATAATAATAAATCACATCTATTGGAAGACTAGCATGTGCTAGGTACTCCTATTTATTTTTTATTTAATTCTCATCAAATACCATGAAGTTTATTATTATACTTTTAAAAAATGGAATTTTAGATAAATTAAGTAACTTGCCTTAGTTCACTTAGTAAAGTAGTACTGCATGAATTCAAATCCAGGTCTTTCCTTACCAAAGTACCATTGTAATTGTACTTCTTCCCAAACAGATGTAATGTGCCTAACAGAGTGTCTGACCAACATTAAATAGTCAAGACATGTTGGTTTCTTTCATTTCTCTCTACACTGTCTAGTGCATCTCAAATGTGTGAACAAATTCAACTACAACCTCAAATGTAGTATGCCATCAAATCTGAGTTTCCTACTCAGATCTCTCTTCTCTAAGTTAAAGAACTATTTATCTGGTTTCCTTGAGTGTTCAACAGGCATCTCAAATTCAATATGACTTTAACCAACTCATTATTTTTATGTTAAATATGTTATATCTATGGTCCCTATTCATCCAAACACCTAAACTAGATATATGAATCAGGAGTTTGCTTTTATTTCCATAATTTGTATCAAGTCTTCCTGGCTTATTGACATACTATTTATTAATATACTCCTTCAGGTGACTGACCAAATGTTTCTAGTCATTAAAAATTCAATTTAAATATCAGTTCTCCTTTTGGTCTTTGTAATTAATATCAGTTAAGTGGTATCACCTCTGTTCAGCTGCCATACCTTGTGTATAACTCTACTCTGATACTTTACAATACTACATTTTAGTGATGAGCTTTTGTATCTTTCTCTTCCACTGCACCAACACAGTCCGTCAGAACTTTCAGATGATGGAAATATTCTATATGTGTGCTAGTGACTACTGTAACAGACAGTATAGATGAGAGTCTGAGTTCTGTGAGGGCGGAGACTGTATTTTCTTCAGTTTTATATGTCCGTTACCAGAGTCCCAGTAAATATGTGGGGAGTAAACAAATAAATAATTCAATGAATAAATAAAATATTTTAAAGTGGTAGAGTATAGGAAAAATCTACTTACCACAACACCAGGCAACTGTTATGCGGAGGAAACTAATTATAAACTGATTTCTTACTGAGTATAAAGTTAACACAAATAGGTTTTTAGTAATAAGTAGCTCTATCAGATCAAACCACTCTCGGGTAACAGGTATAAACTGTATAAAATGTAAAATACAATAATGTGAAGGCACTCTAGAGGAGTTAAAGTAAACTGGAAGTAAATCTACATTTAAAAGAATGAAATGGGCAGGGTAATTTTTTTGTTTTGATGCAGCTTTTGTTTGAGGCTAGGCCTTTTTTGTTTTGTTGCAGCTTGCTGGGTGGCTAAAATTCTAATTGAAGTCCATAGTCTTATTAGCTTGGAGAGCCATAGGACAGAGTCTGGGGAGACCACGGAGCCAGAAGGTAAGGAGAGAAATCCTGGAAAGGTGAAAGCTATAGGCCGAGTGGTAGAGAGGGATTCTGTATACAAACTTGGCCAAAATCTTGGGCTGATCCCTGAAACATGTATACATGTCTGAAAGAACTAAACTGGTTCTTCCACTGTTGGGAAAACAAGGTTAGCATTTGAGTTTAGGCCAATTTAACCACCTACTTAAAAACAAACAATGAATTGGTGTCTCAGGATTCTTAGGACATAGTCCCAGCAGTGGAATTGCTGGGTCAAAAGGTGGTTCCATTTTTAGTTTTCTGACAAAATTCCATACTGTTTTCCACAGTGGCTGCACCAGTCTGCTTTCCCACCAGCAGTGTACTAGGGTTCCCTTTTCTCCACAACCTCGCCAGCACTTGTTGTTTGTTGATTTGTTTATGATGGCCATTCTGACCAATCCAAAAGATCCTATGCACCCCCATGTTCATAGCAGCACACTTTACAATATGCAAGTACTGGAAGCAACCTAAGTGCCCATCAGTAAGTGAGTGGATCAAAAAACTGTGGTATATATACATGGTGGAATACTATGCAGCAGAAAGAAAGAAGGAGGTCCTACCTTTTTCGACAGCATGGATGGATCTGGAGAGCATTATGCTAAGTGAAATAAGCCAGGATGTGAAACACAAATACCGTATGATCTCACCTATACGTGGAACCTAATCAACAAAACAAACAAGCAAGCAAAATATACCGGAGACATTGAAATTAAGAAAAAACTGACAGCAACCAGAGAGGAGGTGGGAGAGGATAATGAGGGAGAAAGGGGAAAAGTTGTCAAGAAACATGTATAAAGGACACATGGACAAAGCCAAATGGGGTAGGATCAAGGGTGGGAGGTGGGGATGGCTGGGGTTGGGGGGACTGGTGGGAGCAAATGGAAACAACTGTACTTGAACAATAATAAAAATATTAATAAATAAATGAAATTAAAAAGATGGAATTCAAAACAAAAAATTAATAAAATTATGTGTTACATCTTTCACAAAATAAAAAAATTAAAGGGAGAAAAACAATGAAAGCCTACTCTTCAGAAAGATACACTTTGGTGATTCTGTATGTATCCTTCACACTGCCCAAGACATTCAAAATTACAAGGTTTATGAAGAAACAGAAAAATTTGATCTAAACCTAAGACAAAGGGTGTAAGTAGAGACTAACCTTAAGATGACCCAGATATTAGAATTAGCAGATTAGAATTTTAAAACAGCTGTTACAACCATCTCAAGAACTTAGAGCAGTGATGTCAAAATCATTTTCACTGGGGGACACATCAACCTTGTTAGCCTTCAAAGGGCCAAATGTAATTTCAGGACTGCACATATGTAACGATTCCTCAACTAGGGTCAAGGAGCTCTATATTCAGGCCTTTGAAGGCAACTGTGAGGCTGATGTGGCCCCCGGTGAAAATGAGTTTGACACCCCTGACTTAGAGGAAAACATGCTTGTAATGAATAAACAAATAGAAAATCTTAGCAGAGATATTGAGACCAAAAACAGAATCAAGTGAAAATTCTAAAATTGGAAAATACAGCATTTGAAATTAAAAATTTGCAAAGTGACTTTAACAACAGACTGGAATGGGAAAAGAGTAAATGAGTTTGAAGATAGAGCAATAGAGTGTATCTAAGCTGAAAAACAAAAGATTGGAAAAAATGAAAAATCTCAGTGAGTTATGATAGCACTGAGGAAAGGTCTAACATATATATACGTGTGTGTGTGTGTGTGTGTGTGTGTGTGTGTGTGTATGTGTGTATACTTGTAGTCTCAGAAAAAGAGAAAAGACCTTTAAGAAAATATTTGGATAGTTTCCCCAAATTTGGTGAAAGGTATAAATTTATTCATCTAGCAAGTATAATTGAACTCCAAGAAGAAAACAGAAAGTAAAGAAAACTACATCTGGGCATATCACAGTCAAACTTGAAGCCACAGTTTAAAGGAAACTCTAGAAAGCAACCACTGATTAAACACATATTAACATGCAATGGAATAATATAGGTTAATAATAATTTCTTGTCAGAAACAATGGAAACAAGAAGATAATGGAATGACATCTCTAAAATGCTGGGAAAAAAAGTCAACTCAAAGAAGTGAAAATAGCCTTCAGGACTGAAGACAAAATAAAGACATTTTCAGATAGATGAAAACTAAGAGGGTTTTTAATCATCAGACTTTCAGTATAAAAGAATGCAAAAAAAATTCTTTAGATAAGAAGAATTGAAGCTAGTGGGGACACTCAAATTTTCAGATGAGAATAAAATACCAAAAAAGATAAATGTATGGCTAAGTATAAAAAAATCTTTGTCTTTCTCCTAATTTTTTAGAAATATGCATGTCTATTAAATGCAAAATTTATAACATTTTATTATGAGATTTATAACATTTTAGATAAAGTACATAAAACATCTAAAAACAAAGGAGCTTTAAAAATAGACATTTTTGAAAGGCTATTATACTTTATATAAATGGTCCAATATTAATCTAAATAGACTATGAAAAACTAAGGATATATATTGTGATCCCTAGAATAACCACTTGAAACAGGTTTTGGATGTAACTAAAAAATCCAAAGCCCATTAAACGTGGATTCTCAAAAAGATTAAATTAAATCAAAAGAAATTAAGGAAGTGGGAAGCAGAAAATCAAAAACAAAACTAATACAAAAAACGGGTGGGACCAATTGAAAACAACTAGGAAAATACTTGGTCTAAACTCAATGATATCAATAACTGTATTAAACACTCCAATTAGATGTCAGAAATTCTCATTATTGATAAAAGAGCAAAACTCAACGAAGTCTCTCCACATTATATAAACTTTAAATATAAAAATACAGATATGTTGAAAGTAAGTAATAGTAAAAGATCTATCATGCAGATAATAAACCTAAGGTCAGTGTGGCTATATTAGCATAAGATATGATAGATGCCAAGACAAAGAGTATTACCAGAGATAAGCAGAGACATATTAGCACAGTAAAAGGATAAATACACAAAAAGACATAAGAATCGTATATAAGTACTTAATGGTATGTGCCTAATAAAAGAAGTTCAAAATATACTAGATAAAAAAGTAACACAACATTAAAAAGAGAAAGATACAAATCAACAGTGATAATTGGATTTTACTCTTAGCAATTGATAGAAAAAATAGGCAAATGATCTAAATCACACTATCAGTCTCCTGTATCTAATTGATATTTATAGAACATTTCACCCAACAATTGCAAATTAAACATTCTTTGCAAGTGCTCATGGCATGTTCACCAAGATAAACTATTTGCTGTACCCCAAAACAAATCTTAATGCATTTTAAATGATGAAAATAATCAACTAAGTTTTTAGACCATGGAAATAAACTAGAAACTAATAACAATAAGATACATAGGGAGATAAAACCCAAATATTTGGAAATGAAATAAACACAATAATCCATGGGTCAAAGAAAAAAATCACAAGACATTAGAAAATATTTCAAACTGAATTATAATGAAAATATAGCTTATCAAAATTTGTGAGATACAGCTAACACAGTGCTTAGAGGGAAATTTATAGCTTTTAAATGCCTAGATAATGAAAGAATAAAGGAATGCAATCACCTAAGTTTCTACAATAAGCCTTAAAGAAAGAAGAGCAAAGTAAATCCAAAGTAACTATAGGAAGAAAATAAGAGGAGAAATCAATGAAATAGAAAACAGATAAGTGATAGAAAAAGTTGACACATATAAAGTTTTTTTGGAAAGGATAACAAAATTGACAAACTCTAGCTAGACTGATCAAGAAAAATTTGAGAGAAATTACCAATATTAGAAAAAAATGTTAACATACTACAGATCCTATAAATACTATAAACAACTTTCTGCCAATAAATTCAACAGCTCACATGAATGGATACATTTCCTGAACAATACAACTTACCAAAATGTACATAAGATAGAATAAAAAATGTATTAGCCTTATATCTATTAAAACTAGATTTGTTATAAAAAATCTGTGCTTAGATACATCAGCGTCAGATGGTTTCATTGGTGGATTCATTTAGGTAAGAAAAGATATCACTTTACACAAAGGAGGAGGAAACACTTCTTAATGTGTTTTATGAGGCCAGTATGCCCTGATACTAAATCTCACAGGACATTTTGAAGAAAGAAATTAAGACATTAGTTATATCAAATTGGCCACCTACTTTGGTTTTCTTTCCCCCTACCAACAGGCAGGCAGGTTGCCCTGAATCTGGGGAAAGAGAGTGGAAGAGCAGGCTGGCTGGTTGGTTGGTGGGCTACACATCAATCTCTTACACAGGCCCCAGCTGGACATGGAAAACAATGCAATCCCATCTATCTTCATGTTCTTGCAAGTTTTGGACAGAAGCCAGAAGTAGTTGAAGAAATGTAGGAAAGCTGACTGAAGGTGAAATGGCTGATTAGCCAAGTAAACATTATTGCCAAAGACATTGAGAACTCTATGATTTGTAGAACTAGTACTTACAAGACAATTCTTTGAGGTTATGCTTAGCATACATTTTGACTTAAGAAAAGCCATGGATTTGGCACAAAACTTGACTTTTAGATGAAATTTTCTGAGACATTCCTCAAGGCTCAGCAAGATAATCTAGGATCTGTAGAGAATTACTCTAAAGAAATACTTAGTGTTCCAACAATGAAGCACATTATTCAATACCGTAAAGATATTCTTTTAGAACAGCACCTCACTGTTCTTAAATGTTTATCTCTAGGAGATTCAGTCATAGAAGAAGAGCTCACACTCAACACCATCCCAACAGGTACCAAGGTGACTTGATCAACCCCAGCACACTCAGCCAACCCTCACTGTCAGAAGATCAGGCCAGAACACAGGAGAAAAGAAATAGAGCTCCCATCCATATATACAAAGCTCCCATCTGTCTCACTTCACATTTTTTCCTAATGTCTGTGCATCGCTGAAGGTCCTTTCCTTGATGAAGTTTGAGAATGAGAGCTATGAAATTGGATTAAGACACCTCAAACCACAACTATGGAATACTTTGAAAGACCAGAGGTCAAATAACTTTGCTTAACATAAACATTGTTATAAAGTATGGTCTTGATATAATGGTAGATACATATATCAAACTATACATATGAGCCAGAGCTTCCTAAAAGTATTTCAGAAAAGACTGGAAATACCTAAGCAAAGATTTAAAAGCGGGTTTTAACTTTATATTTGATATTTGCAAGAAAAGCTATAAGGTGTATGTAGGCCACTTAATCACTGAGTATTTCCCGTGGGCCTTTCATTGAATGAGTTAAACACTGGTTGTCTACCTGTTAAGTGGTCATTGCCTGAACTTTCATTCTTTAGTGACATTTCTTTTCGGCAGACAGTTGGCACCCTGGGAATATTTTAGTTAAATCACTCTGAATACAACATTATTATTACCATGATTGTAATTATTAGGTACTAGTTCCCAGTTCTCTGAGGAAATAAATGCTGGGGAGGTGTGAGAAGAAGAAATATATTTTATAAAGTATTACAAAAAAGTTCAGTACTAACCATCGACTAGTAGTTGTGTTAATATGTTGTTAAAAATCTCTAATGGGCAGCTAAAGAAGTTAGCAAAAAATAGAAGAAACTGGGAGCTCACCAAACAGAGGTTTCAGTGTCATATTCTCCATTAAGTGAGTGTAAAGAAAAAATTGAAGTTTGAGTACAAAGCAACTCACTGTTGTTCTACATCTGGTTGTTTTTTACATTCATTTGTTGAATTTGTGCCTTCAGTGAATCATAAGCTTTCTAGCAGGTGTACACTGAAAACTTCTGTTTTCAGAGTCAGAAAACACTGAAAACACAGTCAAAGGGCAATGATACTGACCATCCATTTGGCTGTTTTCTTCCCATGAGTATACCTACTGCCTTGTCTTGATTTATAAGAACTACCGCAAAAGATAGAAATTTTGTTGGTTATATAGAATATAGAAATTACTCCTTTTATTATGGGTGGGAGAAATAAATTTTGTACAATGTGTTTTAATCTAAATAAAATACAAATTTTATTTTTTAATTTAATTTTTATTAAATTTAGTGGGGATAACATTGGTGAATAAGATTATATAAGTTTTAAGAGTACAATTCTGTAACACATCCTTTGTACATTGCATTGTGTGCTCACCACCCAAAGTCAAGTCTCCTTCTGTCACCACATATTTGACCTTCTTCTGCCTCCTTCTGACCCCCTTTCCCTCTGGTAACCACCATACTATTATCTGTGTCTATGAATTTTTCTGTCTTATTTGTTGCCCTCTATTTTATATCCCACATGAGTAAAATCATAAGGTTGTTGACTTTTTCCATGCAACTTACTTTACTTAGCATGATTTCTTAAGATTCACACTATTGTTGCAAATGGCAGTATTTCATCTTTTCCTGTGGCTTAGTAGTATTCCATTATACATATATACCACATTTTCTTTACTCAAACATCTCAGCAAAGGACAAGGACACTTCAGTTATTTCCATGTTTTTGCCATCATGAATAATGTTTCAGTGAATATAGGGGTACTTATATCTTTAAGAAGAAATGTTTTCAGATAAAAATTTTACTCTTTTAAAGAAGAAAATTACAAAGAAATAGTCTTCATAATCATAGATGCAAAAAACTCCTTAACAAAATATTGGTAAATTTAATCCACCAACACATTAAAAGAACAATAAACCATGACAAAGTAGAGCTTGTTGCAGGAATAGAAGGTTGCTCATCATATTTTTTAAAATATTATTCATCATATTCAGAAAATAAAGGAATGAAGCCATAGGATCTTATGAATAGATGCATAAAAAGCACCTAACAAGATTAAAAACTCATTTATTATATTTAAAAAAGACTTTAAGAAAACCAGCAACAGAAGGAAACTTTCTCTACCTGTTAAAGGACATTTATGGAAACCTTAGAATGCTCACTGGTGAAAGACTAGTGCTGGACACAGGGCAAAGACAGCCCATCTTAAAGTTGTAATGGAGACCCTGGTCAATAGAATAGGGCGAGAAAATAAAATGAAGAGGATAATGTTTGCATAAGAAATTCTCAAAAACCAGTAAGTAGCTACTAGAACTAAAGTGCAAATTTCTAAACATTGCAGGATACACCATCCGTATTCCAAAATCAATTATTTTTATGTACTACTAGCAAAAAGAAATGGTTTGTTGCTAATAAAAATTTAAACATCTATTTACAGAAGCAATTAGCAAAACATAACATACTTGGAAATAAGTTAAACAAAAAATACATGCAAGTTCTCTACATTAAAAAAATTACAAAACACTATTGAGAGAAATTAAGGAAAATCAAAACAAATAGACATATATGCCATGTTAGTGGATTAGAAGACACAAGTAGATTTTAGGAAAAAGAACAAAGTTGGAAGGTTTATACTACTTGAATTCAAAATTTAATAAATCAACATTAATCAAGACAGTGTGATACTGGCATAAGGACTGACAAAGACCAATGGAATGGAATGGAGAGCCCACAATTTCACTTTCATCTACACAATTAATTTTCAATAAAGGCACCTTGAGAACAAGGAAAATCTTTTTAATGAAAGGTGGTGAAACAATTGGATATTCAATTTACAAAATGTTATCTAATTGGAATATGGATGTTCTTCAGCATTGCTCTTGTCCAATACAGCAATCCGTGTTATTTTATTTATTTACTTATATTTTTAAAATACATTTTATTGATTATACTATTACAGTTGTCCCATTTCCCCACCTTTTTTATTCTCCACCCTGCACACCCCTTCCCACCTGCATTCCCCACCTTTAGTTCATGTCCATGGGTCATACATATAAGTTCTTTGGCTTCTACATTTCCTACACTGTTCTTAACCTCCCCCTGTCTATTTTCTATCTACCATTTATGCTACTTATTTTTTAAATTTATACATTAGTAATATAGTATCAGCTAATCAAAGCACCATTTCCACTGTTATGGTAATATTTATATTGCAGGGGTATTCCTTTTCTTTTTATAAAAATGTCCTTTTTAAATTATAAAATCAATAATCTTCATTAATGATACTTTTAATATTAAAGTATAAAGTCAACAAAAATTACCCATGATCATACAATCCAAGCTAACCAAAATTGACATTTTGGGGTGGTCTTTTTATTATCTGTATTTGATGGCATAAAATTTGCATAATTCATTTTTTAAGCTAGCATCATTTTGCATGTGATTTTTTTTGCTCAAGATTCCTTGAGATTTTTTTTTGTTTGCATGTAATATGACAGTATTAACTTTCATTTAAAGAAAAAACCCATGGTCTCCAGAAAACCAAATTTACAGTAGATAATCTGTTCCACAACCACAATTGATTTTTAAAGTTCTGGCAATCTGAATGAAATAGGCCAAGTAGGCTCTCACCCAAGAATTTCAAAATGAAGTTTAAGACTTAAGTGCACCTCTTCGTGTGACTTATAATTATAGCCCAGTTTGTGGACTGAAGATCAAAGAAAGACAGTCTTCAGAGAGGAAAAAGACAGATGGAAATGCAGAAAGGAGAAGCAGATATGGCCTAAGAGGGCTTCCTGGATTCTGCCAGCTGCTACTGTTGGTTTCACTTCCGTGGGAACACCAGTTGGATCCCTGCCTTTGAATTCTGTGAAACTTCAGTCACTGTAATTCCCAATACCTAATTTACTTTGTCAGATCAAGTTTCTGTTAAAGAGGCCCAAATAGCACAAAAATAAATATGGCTTGAGGGAGGTTTTCTTCCAGAAACAACCAACGCTATTCATGATCAGTATACTCTTTGGCTTCGCCTATGAAAAGGACCCCTTCTCTGATCTCCTTCTCCAATCTAAGGGTCCGTGTTAGCTGTAAAGGGATAGTGTTCCCTGCTCACTCACCGGGTGTTGAATGCAGAGTTACTCAGATCACCTCTGCTCTTTGGAGGCTTTAAAATCTAACTTTTATTGTACATTTTTTCTGACTTGAGAGAGTATGCATAGCATTTGCATACTTGTCAGAAAATGCATAAGATTTGATATTTGGTGACCTCTTCAAATTAGTTTTTAATTCTAACCCCCTTAGTGTTGCATTTGGAAAGGAAATCAAGTTTTATTTGCCTTACTATTATTTGCAATGAGGTCAATGATTTTAATACTGTGAGAATAAAGCACATGAGAATTTTTTTGGCTTTTGAATGTCAATGACTTCTGTTTTCAGAAATTTGCCTTAGGTTAAGCATAAATTGACACGACACAATTTTAGTGACTAAGGCAAAAAGAATCACATACATTCACATTGCTAAATAAAAACTGACCTGTATTAGCAATATAATTTTTATTGATTTGTGTAGTTCTAAGAATGGCTAGTAATACAGAAGATAGATATTTAGCACAACCCTAAAATATCTTTATAATTAATTTTCCACACATTATTGAGAAAATTCTCTTTACAATTTATAACAAAAAAGAGTCTTTAACCTAAGATAAAATATTTTTAGCTTAGAAAACCAGTTTGGCCTTAGCCAGTATGGCTCAGTTGTCTGGGCGTCATCCTGCAAACAGAAAGGTTTTGGGTTCGATGCCAGGTCAGGACACATGCCTGGGCTGAGCATTTGGTCCTAAGTTGAGCTCACACAAGAGGCAACCGATCAATATTTCTTCCTCAAATTGATGTTTCTCTCCCTCTCTTTCTTCCTGTCTTCACCTCTGTCTGGAGTCAGTAAAAGAAAAGAAAAAAGAAAACCAATCCGTATAACATATGAAAATTTGGAAACTTGGTTTCTCTACATTTCTGTAAGAAACACACTCTCAAATTATTGTGACTGTATTAAATGAATAGAGCAAAAATTATTCAATAAATATTAGATATTCTAGGGGGAAAATGAGCTTGGCATTTTCTGCCCTTTGCCTTGTAAAATAGTTGGGAAGAGATATAAAGCAACAATAATAAAACAGAACAGTGTGTAGAGTAATGTGTGGAAAGAAGGGGAAGGACTAGACAAAGAACATGTATGCCCCACGGACATGGACAACAGTGTAGTGATAGACTGTGGGAACAGGGGGTGGGGTGGGTGGAGGAGAACAAAGGGGGAAAACGTGGAGCAACTATAATAGAATAACAAAAAATGATTTTAAAAATAAATGAATACAGACACAAAATAAAATTTCAGAGACTGAGGAAAAAGAAATGAAAAAAAAATAAACACACAAGCTAAAAATGAAGGACACAGAGACAGAGTACATCTTACATTCCTGACAACTTCTCTGTCCTTCCCTTTTTGGGACTCCACTGAAAAGAACTGAAGTTGAAATGGTGAAAGAGCAATTTTTAGAGAGGTAGGATTTGATTTGGGGCCTGACAGAAGAGATAGGATTTGAAACGATAAATATCTAAGTGAACAACATAAGCTGAAGTATGGGGATGAGAATACACTGGTTTCTGCAGAGAAGCATTTGGCCTTACCAGGGTAGAAGTTCATGTTGAAAGCCATGGGAACTAGCAGTGAGTGAACGTGGTGAGTGAAATGAAATCAGAGGATTTTAAACATGATGAATATAGGGAATCACTGATGAGAGGAATAATGAGCTTAAAAAATTGAGTTTAGGGAGATTAGTTGGGCAAGGTTATGAAAGAGACATTGGAAAGGCAGAGACTGGGGCCTGGCAAACTCCCTAGGGCATTGCTTTAGTAATCTTTCCGTGAGGCAATGAGGACTTGAACTGGGGCTGTGTCATTGCAAATAGGGAGGATGGAGAAGAACTTTTCACAAAGAAACATATCTGATCTTGAACAAGCTGATATTAGAGATGATGGCAGAACTTGTCTAAAAGGAGTCGGGAGGTATGAGCCTGGAACTTAGGGAGGAGGACAGCAAGGAGAAGTAGACTGACATGGATTTGATATTCAGTGGCATAGAAGTTACAACGGAATCCAAGAGAATGAGGGAGATTTTAAAAAAAGGAATGTGAATGTAAGAACAGAGAAATGTAAGTTGGGAACCACTTACATTTAGGGCATAAGACAAGTAAGATGAGCCAATGCAAAGGAAGCATGTGGCCTTTGATACAAGTGAGACTCAGGCAGTGTTGCCAGAGAATTAAGGGAGCAGAGTGGGTAAAGAAGAAGGATGTCATCACTAGTGATGGAAGAAATTAAACGACCAAGAAGATGAGGACTTTTGTGCAAAGAGTTTCAGTAGTGATTTGGGACTGGAAACAAGATCACATAGATAAGGGAGGGAAGGAGCGGTGAGGCGAAGGAGCAGTGGACATGTGCAGAACAATGAAGCAGTTAGGACAGTCTCTGATGGCCCCTCTACCCTCATCCTGGCTCCACCCAGACTGGGCAACTTAACCCACAGAAGTTCACCTAAGTCTCCATGCACTTGGTTGAATAGTGTCCCTCCAAATTCATGTCTTTTCCAAACCTCAAAATATGACTGTTTTTGGAAATAAGATCATTGCAAATGTAACTAGTAAAGATAAGGTGATATTGCAGTAGGGTGGACTCTTAAACCATTATGACTGATGTTCTTATAGGAAGAGGAAAGGACACAGAAAGAGACATACATAGAGTCAGGACTGGAGTTCTGCAGCTGCAAGTCAAGGAAAGCCAAGGATCACAGGCAACTCCAGAAGCTAAGAGAAAGCCATAGAACAGATTCTTCCCCAGAACCTTGAGAGAATATGACTCTACTGACACCTTGATTTTGAATGTCTAGCCCCCAGGACTGTGAGGAAATACATTTCTGTCCTGTTACACCACCCAGTTCTAGGTACTTCATTACTGGCAGCTCTAGCAAACTAATATACTCAGTTACCTCATCCTTAAAGTGAGGAAACGCAACACTTTCCTCATAGGGAGGGTTAGCAATACGTCCTGAAAAATACTTAGCTTAGGGTCTGACCCATAGGAAAAGCTGAGTTATATGATGCCACGTGTTGTCATTCTTCAGACACTTTGGTGTGGAAAATAAGAAAAAGTAATCCCAGATAAACCATGTATATGATGAAGTAAATGTTGTGTGTGTGTGTGTGTTCTCTTTCTGAGTAGGAGTTAATGTGTTCATATTTACTTATTTATTTATTTTTTGGTTTCTGAATTTTATTTTTTAATTGTGTTTTTCCAGTACCATTTATCCCCCTATACCATCTGGCACCTCACCCTGCCCCACAATCACCACACTGTTGTCTGTGTCCAAGATTTCTTTTTCTTTTTTTGTTCAGTCCTTCTGTTACAGAATAGAATGGGGGGTGCTGAATGATATAAAAGACCCCCCCTTTTCTCCAAGCATTCCTTCCCTGTACTAGGTTCACTTTGCCTGCCGCCAGAGGAACAATGTCTCTTGATGCCAGAGATTGGTGAAAGTGAAAGGAATTATTATTTATTTTAAATAATACAGACTAAAATTCTTTAGAACACCCACAAATGCACACAGTCATTCCTTCTCCCCTTTGCCCAGACTGGGGTACCGTATCTAAGGAAAAGAAATGGAAGTTCATGGTTCAGGTTCCCGGCACCATCAGATGTGTTGCTGCCACATCTCTAGTTAATCCAAAGCCATGAGGGACCTTCTCATGGCCCACCAGCAAGAGTCCTTTCACCCCTTTTCTTCCAGGCAAAGTCTCTCCTTCTTCCTAAGCCATGTGGCAAAAGGGAGCAACTCAAAGCTGCACAGTCCCAAATCTCGTCCAAGTTGCGGGGTCTCCACTCTGCCAAGGCTGCATAGTCCCTGAAAAGATGCCAAATGGCTGCTGAGCCTGGGTTTAAATCCCAGCACCTATCTTCCTCTGCATCCCCATTTCTGTCTCCTTCCATAACTGGCCACAGCTGCCAGCATTCCAGGTGTAGCCCTGTGGTGTATAGCCAATTATATCCAAGCTCTTCTGGACCCCATTACAAATCCCTATTTGGAGCCTCCACCCCACCTTGGCTACACCCTGTTACACCTCCATTGCCCCCAACCCTTCCATGCATATATATTTAAACACAGAAAATAAATCAAATCTCCAGGAAGAAGGTGAACTAAACATTTTGGAAATGATATATATTTTCACCAAAGATCAAATTCCGTGCAAATGAAAGATTTCAAGAGATGACTATAGAGTAATAGACTACATACTTTAATGATTTACTATCATTTATAATTTCATATCAGTACTACTCTTTAGGGACGATCTTCTGGAAGGTTATATTCTTATTCTAATGGCAATGCCATTACTTCAAATACTTTTTAATTTTCTTCCAAGCCAGCTAATTTCAAACTGTGAAGACAAAGGCTACACCAGCTGTAACACATTTCATTTTTGATCAAAAGAAATGTTTTCCCGGCCTACTCACTCAACGGACATAACACCAAGAATCTTCTACTTCTAAACACGAAATCCACACTCAACTTACAAACATTAGCATCAGTGAAGGAAATTTTTAAAGTGTAACCAAGCAGTTATCAAAGTTAGTTTAAATACTCAAATGTGAAAGAAAACATTCTGAATTTAAATAGAATATCATTAATGATGGATAACCAGACAAAATTCTTGACATAACTTTTCAAAAGTATGTATTATTTATCAGTCTTTTCTCGGATACCTAAATGGTTAATGCTAACTGGTTACTCACTGAAGTAATAATGAAATTTTCAGTAGTGCATTTCCAACTGACACCCACTAAGCAGTTAAAAATTAAGTAAATTTAATTACATATTTTTCTTCTTGTATCTTAGTCCTTAGTACTCGTGAGGAGGAAATGGCTTTATTTGTCAGAGGCTTACAAAGAATATAAAGGAATAAACAATGATTTCAAAGAGCTTAATAATCTATGCCACGTTCAGAATTTCAGGAAGGAGGACAAGCAAAAGGCAAAAGGATCTTCTCTTAATCTGTCACTACTTCAAGTAACTTTCCCAGAGAGCCCAGACAGATAAAAAAAGATCATTAACAAAAACTTGCTTTGTTTACAATGAAATCTTTTCAAATAGGCCAAGACTTTTTCACTGCCTAATCTTTGCCCTGGAGTAAATTAAATTCTTAATTTATCCTTTTTTGGTACTTGATATATCATATTATACAGTAAAATACTAAACTGTACTTTATTTGAGTTTGGAAATTCTGGACAAATATAAAGAGGTTGAAGAGAAAGAGGAGCCTCCCTTGGAAGCTGACCTGAGAAGCAGAGTCAGTTGCATTTTGTTGTGCAATTTCTTGGTTACACAGAACCTTTGACCTAATTTTAAGAAATGACACCAATTTAACCATTGCCCAACTTGATGTCTTACTCAATCAATATCTGCTGGTTTGATTTTAAAACACTATTTTCATTCCTTTGGTTATCAGCAAATATGAAGAAGCTAAGAGAGGAAGCCAAGAGCCCTAGTTGATACAACCATTTCTCTAACTTCTAAGTGGGTCACTTGACCTTGGCTATGACGAAGGCTCTGACTCATCCTACCCTATTCTTATAATTCTTTTGGCATTAATGAAATATGTATGTAACTGAGAATAACCATTATGTATGTGAAATATATTTATTGAGTACACACATATGTGAGGTCTGTCCAAAAGGTATCCAGCCATGTAATATGAAAAATGGAGAAATTTATTGAAGATACAAAATACAAGAAACATTGTACATAGAATAATGATGCCTCAGTCACCTTCAAAGTAGGCACCTTGGGACCTCACATAGTTCTCACAATTGCCATCAGCTACCCTGTCATATTTTCCTGAATCTCATCAACAGGCCGAAATCTCTTTCCTTTCAAAGGTGACTTTTGTTTTGGGAAAAGCCAGAAGTTGCAGGGCGCGAAATCTGGGCTGTTAAAGGGCTAAGTCACTTGGGTGATTTGATGTTTTGCCAAGAAACTCTGCATGAGATGTGATACATAAGTGGGTGTGTTATTGTGATGAAGCGGCCAATCACCAGTTGCTGTAGCTGCAGCCTTCTTAATCATCCAAATAGTTCCCACAGAAGATTGTTCAAGCTTAATGCAAAATTTGATGGAGATTCTTTGCTCTACTCAGTCAGTTTGAATGTGATGACCACACAGTACGTATGCTCACTTAATAGCATCTACCACCTCCACTGACTAGCACAGTGAAGTCGTCATTGTTCACGCATGTGCATTCCACTCCACTCTCCTTGGCTGCTCGGTTACATGGATGTTGTGCAAACCGTTCTTGTTATATTAACAATGGTTGGATTTTTTCTGGATAAGTGAAGGCAATATTATGCAATATACATAAATATATATATTATATTGGTATATATATTTTGTAATATGATTCATACATAATAATATTTATGTTACTTATATATCTAATATTACATAAATTATACATGAAATATACATATAGGATATATGTACATATAATACTCCTCATACATATAAAATGTTAGTATGTACTCAGTCACAAACTACCGTAACTCAGTTATCTGTTTTCTTATTGTTTCTAATGTATGTTTCGTTCTCCATTACACCAATGCTAAGATTGGTCTTCTTTTTGTTAATACATATAATTAGTGTAATGACAGACAAATAATGAAATTTATAAACTTGGCTTCAGTATCATCCTTTTACAATGGGCCAACATGTGGTTTTCAAGGACACTTGGGTATTGCCATCCCACTTTCCATCAGTAAAGTGAAAGAGTATGAAGGAACAGTTGTGGGAGATTTGTGTACATCAGGCTTGGAAGTGGCACACATCACATGTGGGAGCATTCCATGGCCATACCTAACCACAATGGAGGCTGGGAAATGAATCTGGTTGGGTGCCCAGGTGGAAGGGAAGAAGAGATTTTGGTGAAGAGCTGAAGTGTCTGTTACAAAAGTCAGTGGACAAGGAGGTCTCCTTCTATAGCTGTTGTATATTTTGAGCCTCCAAAGTCTTACTAAAGCAAGAGAGCAGTTTGGAGGAGGAGCAGTTAGTTTGGGGGATGGGAAGTTAGATGAAATCAGGTTAAGTGTCATTCATTGGCAAGGTTTGTCCCACCCTTTTGAGACCACAGCTTTTTCAACCAGAGAGGCAATTGTCTCAGCATTTCATTCTCCTGCAGTTCTCTATGGACTGTCACTGCAGCTGCCTCGGCCAAGCACATCAGAGGCCCGGACTGAGCACACATACACACACAAAGTAGCAATTTCTCCCCACTCTCTCTAGGTGTTGGGAGACCTTTTCCCTCCTCTCCAAGCAAAAAACAAGGGGGCTGACTTCTTCCGCAGCTCTCTCTGTTGGCACCTATGTCCATGTCCATGTTTTTTTTTTTTTTTTTTAAGATTTTATTTATTTATTTTTAGAGAGGGAAGGGAGGGAGAAAGAGAGAGAGAGAAAAACATCAATGTGTGGTTGCTGGGGGCTGTGGCCTGCAACCCAGGCATGTGCCCTGACTGGGAATCGAACCTGCGATGCTTTGGTTCGCAGTCCGCACTCAATCCACTGAGCTATGCCAGCCAGGGCTCATGTTTTTTATTATTATTATTTTATTGTTGTTTAATTATAGTCACTGCATTTTCCCCCACTACTCCCCCCAACCCCAACCAAACCCACCTCCCCCCCTTGCTTCCACCCTCCCCCTTGGTTTTGTCAATGTGTCCTTTATAGTAGTTCCTGAAAACCCTTCACACCCCACCCTCACCCCCACGCAGTCCTGAGCCCAGCTCCGGGAACACAGAGGAAAAGACATAGAAAGCTAACAGCCTGTTCGATGGCACTTCAAATTCTCATCCTCTTCCCTAATCCACTTGCTCCTCTTTACTTTCCAAATTCCTCCCTGCACGCTGTTTCAGTAGCTACATTTCATAGGAGACAATGGATGAAGAATGTTTACTCCATCTTACCCTGAAACAGATTCTGAATTAATTTCATACTTGCTTAACTTTTGATTCAAGTATAAAACAAAAGCAACAACAAAAAGCCTCAAGAAATATAGTGGAGCTTCCATAAGTATTCTTAATGCTATGATGAAATAATATTGTGTAACTGACAGCAATTTGGAGGGAAAAGGGAGGAAGTTTAAATATGCTGATTTCCTCATTTTTCACAGCTTCGGTTAAAAAATATTTGAAGTAGCTAAAATTCAGGAAGAATCCACAGAAAAGCTATTAATGATGGCTACCCGAGGAGCACTAACTGGCTGGGAAACAGGGGTGAAGGGTGACTTTTTACACTTCAGCCACATGAATATATTATGTTAAAAACAAATCAAGGAAAATAAAGGTAGATGTTTGCCCATCAAGAGAATCCTTTACAAGTCCTTTTTGCTTGTTCTTTAGGAGAAATAGTCTTTAAAAGTTGGCATTCCTGTGTACTTTTAAAAATCTATTCATATTTAAATAAAACAATAATAAAAGCTAGCATTTATTATGTATAGCTCCAGACTCCACAATACATATATAATATATAATTGAATAATATATATGAAATATATACTTCCCATTTTACAAGTAACTGTAAACCAGCAAGGTTAAATATCTTGCCTAATAGTCATATCTGGTAAAGCAGCCAGACTAGGATTAGACCCAGGTAGTTGAGCAGTGGAGGTAAGGGGTAGAAAAATATATAATCTACTATAATCTGATTGAGGAGAGGAGGACAGAGGCATATAGTTTTGAATTACTTAGAGTGAATCAGTAACTACACTCTGTTTAGAGGAGACTGAAGTGATAGAGATTACTATCAAAAAAAGCAAAATCAACTTTTTAAAATTATTATGCTGGATAATTACCGTTTTATTCCCTAAAAACAGAAAATACACCGTTTTTGTGAACTCACTTACCAGAATTAACCATATGCTGGGTCACAAAGAAAATATCAGTAAATCCCCAAAATTAGATATAGTATAGATAAGATTGTTTGACTACATTGTAATTAAACTATGAACTGCTAACAAATATAGAACCTCCTCCCCTAAAGCTTAAAATAGTTTTTTTAATCTCTTTTAAATAACTTCAAAGTAGAAATAAAAACTAAAATGACAGAATTTCTAGATAATAACAATAGAAAATATTAATAGAACACTATGTATTAAAAGCTATGATGTACAACTAAAGCACTGCTCAGGGCAAACATAAACTTAAATGGTTATGCAGACGTCCTGGACTTATGATGGTTTGACTTACCATATTTCGACTTTAGGGTGGTGTGAAAACCTTACACATTAGGTAGAAACCACACTCTGAATTTTGAATTCTGATCTTTTTTGGGTTAATGATATGCTTGAAATATAATACTTTCTTGTGATGCTGGGCAGCTGCAGCCAGCAGCGACTCCAAGCCAACCCCGTGATTATGAGGATAAACTACTGACACTCTGCTCAGTGTACTCAGCATATTAGATAATGTTGCCCAACTGTAGGCTAATGTAAGTGTTCTGAACGCATTTAAGATAGGGTAGGCTTAGCAGTGATATTGAGGTTAGGTGTATTAAATACATTTTTAAATTATGATATTTTCAACTAATGTTGGGTTTATCAGAAGGTAGTCCTATTGTAAATCAAGGAGCATCTGCATAAGAAACAAGAAAAATAAAAAATAAATGAATCAAGCAACTAACACAACATCTAAAGAAAATAAGATAATACAAAGGAACCAGAAGAAACTGATAATAATAAAAGGAACAAAGAGTGAATTAATATACAGAGACATGAAGAATTGGTAAATATATCTAAAACCTAGTTAATTTGGAAAATATAAAATGATTAGCATACATAATCAAATTAAAATTATAAAAAGTATAAATTCACAAAATAAGCAATGTTTTAGAAAAGTTAAAAAAAATCACAAGATGCACTGATTAGCACTACAGATTATTTTTTTAAATTGTATATATAAAAATAAGTTAATTTAGAAAATTTAAAAAGGAACTAGGAAGAGGAAAAAATATCTAAATGGACCAATTGTGATAGGAAAAAATACTAACTAGAAAACATTGGCAAGAGGCTGCTTCCACCAAAATGTCAATGACAGTTTTACAATTGCTTACATTCCACCAAATATTTAAGCAAAAGATAAATCCAAATAAAGAGAGCTTCTAATTATTGTGTATAAAGCAAACATGACATAAATTAGGGAAAAAATACCTAAACTAAACATGACTCTAAAGAGAAAACTACAGATCAGTCTTACAGCATTGATGACACAAATCTAGTAAGAGATTAAGGTGTGGAATTATGTAGCATAATAAAAGAACTAGAAATCATGACCAGGTGGCATTAATTCCAGGAATTCAAAGAAAATTTATTAAGAAGTATACTTATATAATTTTCAAGTGTATAGAACCAAAGGAAGAATCACATGGCCATTTTCATAGATGCTAAAAATACATTCAATAACGTATCAAAATCAAAATTCTTAATAAAATAAGAGATTAAAATTTTCCTTTCTATAAATATATTTATAAACTTAGCATGATTCCAATGAAAATGCATCTGTAATATTTCTAAAATTAGAAAGCTCATGTTAGGGTTCCTCTGGAATAATACATGTTGAAGATTATCAGAAAAAAATTGAGCCGGTTTTTGGCTCCTACTGATCCCTTCCTGACTGGGCCCTGGGTCGCCACCATCCCTGTCCCCCCACCCCCGCCCCGCCCACACCACTGCCCTGTCGGGCCTCTGGCCACCATGAAGAAATTCTTTCAAGAGATCAAGGCTGACATCAAGTTTAAGAGCCAGGGGCCCGGATAGAAGGAAGCTCACGGAGTCAGTGAGGGAAAAGGCCCCCAAAGAAAAGAGCAACCAGTCGGTGCTCCAGCAGCCCCGCCAGGTACCTACAGATTAGGCACAGATGGCAGCCACAGTGGCCCTGGCCTGGCTCTAACAGAAGCAGCTGAGGGCCGGGTTGCACGTCACAGGACTTCACCCAGAACCAGGGCGCCTGAGTCCAAAGAGGAAGGCTTGACTCATTTGACAGTGCCTCGGTGTATTTCACCTGCCCCGCTCACACAGGCCTGAGGAAGGACCAGTGGGACACACGAATCAAAGAAGCCATTCTCTCACACTTCTCCATTGACCCAGAATCTGCCTTCATCATGAAGATCCACATGTTCAGTAAAGATTGGAACAAGGTGTAGCTGCACGTGGACACCATCGCAAAATATCTAGACAATAATCACCTGCACCCCGAGCAGAAGTACCGGAAGATCAAGCTGCAGAACAAGATGTTCCAGGAGCGCATTAACTGCTTGGAAGGGACCCGTGAGTTTTTTGAGGCCATTGGCTTCCAGGAGGCATGTTGCCAGTTCCAGGTCAGAAGGGTCCCGAAGAGTTCTGCATGCCAAGTGAGGCCACCCTGGCCCAGCCCCACAGCTGGGAGAGGCACAAAAAACAGTGGCTGTGTGCCCAGCCTGGTCTGTGTGGCTGCACTGGTCTGGTCCGCTAGCTGCGTGTCTTCCGAACCTCGCCCCAACCTGTCCGGAGTTCGACCTGCCCTCTGACTTCTTCAACCTCATGCCCAAGGAGGTCAAATGGGAGCAGAGGCTCAGGTCCGAGGCGGTGGAGGGGCCGATCACGCTGCGGCCCAAGGCCATGCGGGAGAAAGAGGAGCAGAGGAAGAGGTGCCAGTACACTTACACACCGTCTTGCTTTCCTGTGTTCCTCTCCCGGGTGGCTGCGGGGGGCCTTCTACGCTTGGAAGCAGGCGACAGCACTCTATAGCTTGGTCTGAAGGCCTTGCAGAGTGACTGACTGCCCTTCGAGCTGCTGGCCTCTGATGGGCAGAAGTGGTCAGAGGAGGAGAAGTTGGCCTTCAATGAGTGTGGCCTGATGACCTCAGCCCTCCTGACCTTGTGGGGCAGGGCAGTGCAGGAGGACATCAGAGCCACAGGGGAGGAGTCAGGCTCATTTATCCTGAAACTCCAGCTCCTGTTGGCCATCAAGAAGCTCTGTTGAAATAAAAGCCGTGTTGGCTTCAGCCCCCATGGGTCTCTCTCATGCTCTCCTCCTTCCTCTGCCGCTGCTCATCTCCCTGTTCGCCCTCCACTCCACGGCCTCCCAGCTTCCTCTGCGTCTGTTTACCCAGCCCACTGGTAGAGGAGACCCACTGGTAGGTCCCTGACCACCACCCAGAGAGCTCTCAGGGGCAGCTGGTGTGCTGTCCTTGGTAGCACAGGGTCAAAGCCTTGTCCAGTGGCTATTAACCTGACTAACAGAACCTGAGGCATGACCCAGGGCCACCCTGGGCAGGAGTGTAGGCCTACAGCACTGGCCCAGGCCCCACATGCTGTGGCCTAAGCCACAGGGCTGGCCCAGAGGCTGCCCTCTGGGAATGTTGGCATAGTGGCATAGGATGGAGAAGCTGAGCCTGCCAAGAGAGAATTCTGTAACTCCAAATTCTGAACCCAAATAAACAGCCTCTTTGACTAGTCAGAAAAATTGAAAATACAAACTATAAAAGGGAGAACTATCTTAGATACTAAAGCATATTTTATAGCTAAAGATAATAAAAAGTGTGGTACTGACACATGAACAAACAAATGGATGGAATAAATGAAATACCACAAATAAGTCCGAGTATATCTACACATTTTGTACATAATAAAATAGGAATTTTAGGTCAGTGGGAAAATGATGGATTGCGTAATGAATGTTTTTGGACAACCTGAGTAGCCATCTGGGAAAAAATGGATACCTTCCAAACTTCTTATATTAAAAAAATTCCAAGTGTACCGAAGGTGTAAACCAAAACTCATACAATTTCCATAAAAGATAGGAGAGTTTGTGGTACATTTACATAATGGAATAATACACAGCAGAAAGAAAGAAGGAGCTCCTACCCTACACGACAGCATGGATGGAACTAGAGGGTATTATGGTAAGTGAAATAAGCCAGGCAGTAAAAGACAAATACTATATGATCTCACCTATAGGTGAAAGCTAATCAACAAAACAAACAAGTGAGCAAAACAGAACCAGAGACATGGAAATAAAGAACAAACTGACAGTGACCAGAGAGGGGGGATAATGAGGGAAAGAAGGGGAAGGGTCAGGTCAAGGAATATGTATAAAGGACCCATGGACAAGGACAATGGGGGTAGAGGACTGAATGTGGAGGGGTTTGGGCAGGTCAGGGGAGAGCAATCGGGGAAAGTGGAGACAACTGTAACTGAACAACAATAAAAATTTTTTTTTAAATCAAATCTGAGGTCACATAAGTTGAAAACCATAGGATTTCACTCATATGTGGGATATAAAACTGAAAGTAACAAATAAACAAATAGAAAAAATAAGCAAACAAAACAAAACTCATAAACACCAACTACAGTATGATGGTTACCAGAAGGAAGGGAGGTGAGGTGGAGTAAAGGGTAGAGGGGTCCAAATACATGGTGATGGAGGATGATTTGACTTTGGGTCAAATATACAGATCATGTGTCATAGAAATGTACACTTAAAACCTATATAATCTTATTAACCAATGTCATCCAATAATTTAATTTAAAAACAAATTAATTAAAAATCAAACCTGAGAGAGGGGAAGATTTATTATTATTTTTTATTATTCCTATTTTATTGACTTTATTAGGGTGACATCAGTTAATAAAATTATACAGGTTTCAGTGTGCAATTCTATAACACATCATTTATATATTGTATTGTGTGGTCACCACCCAAGTCAAGTCTCCTATCACCATTTATCCCCCCATACCTTCTTTTACCTTCCACTTTCCCTCTGGTAATCACCATACTGTTGTCTGAGTCTTTGAGGGTTTTTTGGTTGTTGTTTAATCCTTTCACCTCTGTCACCCAGCCCTGCAACCCCTCTGTCCTCTGACAGGTGACAATCTGTTCTCTGTATCTATGAGTCTTTTTCTGTTTTGTTCATTAGATTCCACATATGAGTGAACTTATATGGTACTTGTCTTTCTCTGGCTGGTTTATTTCACTTAGCATAATGCTGTCTAGGTCCATCCATCACGGGTAAGAGTTCCTTCTATTTTTACAGCTGGTGTACCACAGCTTTTTATTCAATCATCCACTGATGGACACTTGGGCTGCTTCCAAATCTTGGCTATTGTAAATAATGCTGCAATGAACATAGGGGTGCATATATGCTTTCAAATTAGTGTTTGGGTTTCTTCCAATAAATTCTTAGAAGAGGAATTGCTGGGTCATAAGGCAGTTCCATTTTTAATTTTTTTGAGATAACTCCCTACTGCTTTCCACAGTGACTGCACCAGTCTGCATTCCCACCAACAGTGCATAAGGGTTCCCTTTTCTCCACATCCTTACCAACACTAGTTGTTTGTTGATTTATTGATGATAGCAATTCTGATGCATGTGAGGCAATATCTCACTGTGGCTAATTTAATTTGTATTTCTCTGATGATTAGTGATGTTGAGTATCTTTTCATATGTCCATTCACCATCTGTATGACCTCTTTGGAGAAGTGTCTATTTAGGTCATTTGCCAATTTTTTAATTGGGTTTTATTTTTGGTGTTGAGTTTTATAAGTTCTTTATAAATTGTGAATATTAACTCATTATGAGATGTATCATTGGCAAATATGTTGTTTTATTCAGTGGGTTGTCTTTTCATTTTGTCAATGGTTTCCTTTGTTGTGCAAAAACTTTTTAGTTTGATGTCATCCCATTTGTTTATTTTTTCTTTTATTTTTCTTGCCCAAGGTGATATGCCAGAAAAATATTGCTATGAGAAATGTCTAAGATTTTACTGCCTATGTTTTCTTATATGATTTTAATGGTTTTGAGTCTAACATTTAAGTCTTTAATCTATTTTGAATTTATTCTTGTGTAAGAAGGTGGCCTAGCTTCATTTATTTTTGTATGTATCTGTCCAATTTTCTAAACACTGTTATGCAGTAGGCTGTCTTTACCCCAATGTGTGTTTTTACCTCCTTTGTCAGATATTAACTGGCTATGAAGTGTAGGTTTCTTTCTGGGCTCTCTATTCTGGTCCATTGATCTATATATCTGTTTTTATGTCCGTACCCTGCTGTTTTGATTAGTATTGACTTGTAGTATAGTTTGATATGAGGTAGCATGATTCCTCCATCTTTGTTCTTCTTAAGATTTCTGTAGCTTTTTGGGGTCTTTTGTGGTTTCATATAAATTTCTTGAATAATTTGTTTTAGTTTTGTGAAATACACCATTGGTATCTTGATAGGAATTGTGTTGGATCTACAGATTGCTTTGGGTAGTAGGAACAATTTAATGATGTGAATTCTTCTTATCAACAAACACGGTATATTCTTCCACTTATTTGAATGTTCTTCCATTTCTTTCTTCAATGTCTTATAATTTTCTGAGCACAGATCTTTTACATCCTGTGTTAAATTTATACCTAGGTACTTTATTTTTTTAAGCAATTGTAAATGGCATTGTTTTCTTAGTTTCCCTATTTGATATTTCATTATTGGTGTATAAAAATGCAACTGATTTCTGAATATTTTTACTGTATCCTGCTACTTTACTGAATTCATTGATCAGTTCTAGTAGCTTTTTAGGTGGAATCTTTAAGGTTCTCTATGTACAGTAGTATGTCATATGCAAATAATGATAGTTTTACTTATTCCTTTCCAATTTGACATATTTTATGTCTTCTAATCTGATTGCTGTGGCTAGGACTTCCAGTACTATGCTGAATAAGAGTGGTAAAAGCAGACACACCTATCTTGTTCCCAATCTTAAGGGAAACATTTGTAGTTTTTGCCCATTACTGGTAAGTATGATGTTGATTGTGGGTTTGTCATATATGGCCTTTATTATGGTGAGGTATGTTCCCACCATTCCCCCTTTGCTAAAAGTTTTTTTTTTTATCATAGATGGGTATTGGATTTTATCAAATTCTTTTTCTGCATCTATTGATATAATTATGTTGTTTTTATCCTTCACTTTGTTTGTGTGGTGTATTACATTTATTTATTTAAGGTTATTATATTCGCCTTGCATTTCCCTGAAGAAATTCCACTTGATCATGGTGTGTGATCTTTTTAATGTATTACTAGATCTGGTTTGCTAATATTTTGTTGAGGATTTTAGTATCTATATTCATCAGGGATATTGACCTATAATATTCTTTCTTTGCAGTGTCCTTATCTGGTTTTGGAAATAGGATCGTGCTGGCCTCATAAAATGAGTTTGGGAATCTTCCCCCTTCTTGAATTTTTGGGGAACAGTTTGAGAAAGATAGGTGTTAGTTCTTCTTTGAATGTTTTATAAAATTCATCTGTGAATCATCTGGTCCAGGACTTTAGTTTATTGGAAGTTTTTTGACTACTGCTTCATTTTCACTAGGTAAAATCTCTCTGTTCAGATTTTCTGATTCTTCCTGATTCAGTTTTGAAAAGTTGTGCATATCTTTCTAGGAATTCATCCATTTCTTCCAGATTTCCCAACTTGTTGGCATATAATTGTTTATAATATTTTTCTTACAATCCTTAGTATTTTTTTAGTCTCAGCTGTTAGTTCTCCTCTTTCATTTCTGATTTTATTTATTTGGGTTCTCTCTCTTTTTTTCTTAACGAGTCTGGTTAAAGGTTGGTCAGTCATGTTTATCTTTTCAAAGAACCAGCTCTTGGTTTCATTGATATTTTATATTTTTTAAGACTCTAATTCATTTATTTCTGTTTTGATCTTTATTAATTCCTTCCTTCTACTCACTTTGGGCTTTGTTCTTTGTTCTTTTTCAAGTTCTCTTAAATGTAAAGTTAGATTGTTTATTTGAGATTTTTCTTATTTCTTGAGATAGGATTATAATACTAAAAATTTCCCTTTTAGGACTGTTTTGGCTGTGTCCCATAGATTTGGGGTTGTTGTGTGCTCATTTTTGTTTGTCTCAAGGCCTCTTTCGATTTATTCCTTAACCTCATTGTTGGCCCATTCATAGTTTAGTAACATGTTATTTAGCCTCCATGTCTTTGTGTGTTTTTTTTCTTGTGATTAGTTTCTAGTTTCATACCATTATGATCAGAGGAGATGCTTGATATGATTTCAGTATTTTTAAATTTACTGAGACTTGTTTTGTGTCCTAGCCTGTACTATCCTAGAAAATGTTCCACATTCACTTGAAAAGAATGTATATTCTGCAGCTTTGGGACGAAATGCTCTGAAGATACCTATTAAGTCCATCTAATCTCATGTGTCATTTAAAGCCACCGTTCCGTTGTTGATTTTCTGTCTCAAGGATCTATCCATTGATACCAATGAGGTGTTAAAATCCCTTACTATGACTGTATTACTGTCAGTCTTTCCTTTTATGTCTATCAAAATCTGCTTTACATATTTAGGTGCTTCAATGTTGGGTGCATTCATATTTAGAAGGGTTATATGTTTTTGTTGGATCATTTCCTTTATTGCTATGTAATATCCTTTGCCTCTAACTATATAGCCTATGTTTTAATGTCTGTTTTGTCAGATATAAGTATCGCTAGTGGGGAAAACTTTTTAAAGCATGGTAAAAGGCAGGTACCATAAAAAGGAAATACTGACAACAGAAACTTCTGCATGACAAAGAATTTTTTTGTTAAAGTTAAAAGTAAATTGACAAATTGAAAAGCACATCAACAATGCCTAAGTTATTAAATATATGAAAACTCCTATATACAATTTTCTCAAAGATAAAGTATCCAAAAGAAAAAATGTGCAAAAGTCTCTAGAAAAAGTAGTCCAAATATTCATACGCACATGAATAAAAGTGTGTAACCTCAGTTAAAGTCAGAAAAAATGCTAATTAAAATACAGTGAAATACCACTTTCATCATTCTGTTCTTGGCATGCCTTTGCACGTTCTTGGCATGTTTTCTTATGTTTAGCTCAACAATTAAATAATTTAAGAACTGAATCTAGTGTGGATTGTGTATCATGAATTCAGAGGCACTATTTTATGTTTTACGTTTGGTATTCTGTCCATAATACGACTGGATTGGTATAGGGTAAATTTTAGACACCAGTGTTTAGGGGCAAAACTGAGTCTCATATGTTGCCAAGTGCAAGATATTCTGTGAGCGTTTGTATGTGTGTATGATTTTAGCAGAGTACTTCTCTTCTTATGCTCATATTCAGGCATCAAAGTATAAATTATTAGAGTTCAAATGTCATTATGTATTCTATGTTTAAGATTTGAGATAACAAACAAGGAGCTACATTGTAGGGTGGTTGTAGCTGGGAGAATTTGGAAGGTAGGTGGTTTGAAAGCATAGGTGGAGGGAGCGCATGAGAATGAAGTAGAAAATGGAGCGAGAGGCACTAGTCCTTCCTTCTGCCTGTCCTTCCTTCTCAAAATGCCCCTGATGCTCAATGACTGATGATGGAGATTATATCCCACTACTGTTACAGAACAGCTCTGCTTCCTTTCTGGGCAGAGCTTGATCCCTCAGCACCCCATAATGGAAGCCTGGGACCCTAGGTGTACCACATGTTACTGGGGAGACCAAACAGGAGATATCTTTATATTTCCTAGTCCCAGAAATTCCAGCTTTTTAAATTGTTAAGTTGGGCAATTTGGAATGCTTTTAATTTTGGTAGGTAGACTAACTACATTTAGAATGTAGATTTCCAATGTCATTTTGCAACACTATTTTTAGAATTAGAGCTCTCACAGAAGGAAAATCCTCTTTATCTTGTTTCCCTGATTTACTGTGATGGAAATGTCTCTTGATGTTAATAGGTATTCTGAGAAACATTTCAACATGTAAATTTCAGTGCAGTGCACATTTTAGAATAGTACACATGGCTCTTTCTTCCTTTTAATTCTCATTTCTTTCAACTGAATTTTATTTTCTCCTTCCAAAAACAATGAACGCTGCTCTCATTTCTCCCTCTTTCTTTCTCTTTCTCTCTTTGTGTGTGTGTTTGTGTGTGTGTGTGCACAAGCAAGATTCCAGCAGAAGTATGGTTGCATGTATGACATTTGGAAAAAGAAGTTGAAGTGTTGTAAAATTTCAACCTATCCTTGTAAAAGTTAAATGAGCTAATATATACTATTGTACTTGGCACAACACCTGGCATGAGGAGGAAGTTCTCTGTTGATTAGTTCTATCTGGGGAGATACTATTGTTTCTCCCACTTTAGAGCTAGTAAGTGCTGGAGCCAGTGCTTAAACCACATTTTCCATGTAGTAAATCTATTGAACCTACCCCACCATCGAGGATTTAGAACTCCTGAAATGTGTAACAAGATGAAATTAGGTTGTCTATGCCATGTGACTTTATTACATAGTGCTGTACAGCAAGAAAGATAATAGAGAAAAAATATCCTTGATAATGTTTTTCTCAAAGGATCAACATCATTGTATAACCTAATTGATTTTAAAAGCTTTATTCTGGGCCCTATCTGGAGATTTAATAGGGTGGCTGAGACATATGAGTGTTTCTTCACTTGTGTGTAAGAAATAAACCAGGAACTGTTTGTGAATTGTTTATTTTATTCTCAAGGACACAGGGCCGAAAAAGACCTCTAGCATTCATTTGGGCTATTCCCTGATTTCCAGCAGGAATGTGACTAAACTATTCCCTGGTTGGTGTGTTAACATTAACATCTGAAATCTGCAGGGGAAGACGTTATAGAACTTTCATTACAATTAACTCACTTTTGTGTTTCCTAACTCTGGCTGTTGGAAATGTTCAATTCCCTTAAGAATATAGGCTTCCAACACAGCAGATATCATTAGCCTCATCAAGGCAAATGGAAGTTAAATGCAATAATTTAGCCTAGAGATAGACACCTTATTAATCTTCAAATCTTATAGATAATGCCTAGCATAGAACATTATAAATGGTAGATGCCAAATACATATTTATTAAATTGAATATAACTGAAAAGCAGGGGGAATGTTGTGGGGTTATCAAGGTACATTATGAACCAGAACAGTGATTTTCAATTGGTGTGCCACAAGACTTTTTAAAACATACAAGACCTGACTATTTAGTCAGGGTCACTGACCTCTTTTCTCTTAAATTGTCAGGTAAAAAAAAAATGACAACAGCCAACACAACAATAGCTGTTTGATGTGAATGAATCAAAATTATACCTAATTTTTTGTCAGGTCGGCAAAAATACATTTTTTGGTGTGCCACAGAATTTTAGTGATTAGTTTATATGTGTCATGAGATGAAAAAGGTTGAAAATCACTGGAATAGAGGCTTCCTTGCTGTCTCACTTTCTCATTTCTCCGAAATCAACACTTAGATTATGTTTTAAAAAATTTTATGTTAAACAAGAAAACTGCTGACTTTCTATGAAGTTCATTCAAGTATTCATTCAGCAAATAATTATTGAACACCACGTGCTAGGTACTGTCCCAGGTTTTGAATATTTTAGATGAATGCTATGCTTTAAATAATAGTAATACTAAGAACCTCAAATGATTCAAAACTAACAGTCACTGATGTGAGAGTTCAATGAGAACTTGCTCAGAGTTTGCTATGAACACAACTAAATGTGGTTATATCTTTTTTAAAACACCAATAATCAATAATGTTAACTCTCTTAATAACACCATTAATGAACCTGTGCCTCCCCATCCAGAACTGTGAAGTTACAGAGTAATAGTGAGTTAAGAAACACAGTATGGTTGCTAGAAAGAATAGTCTAGGAATTCAGATACTAGCCTTTGAAATGTCACCTCTGTCAAGTCACTGAATTCTGCAGAATTAGCTTCCCTAACTATAAAATAAAATAAATTAGAGAAATGCTGAAGCCTCTTTTAAGTCTGATATTCTATAATCATTAATTAATTAAGATCTAATTAATTCTAAATTCTAGGAGGACAATGAGCTCTACATTACCAGTTTGGACTCAGTTCCTATCAGTGATGCAAAGATTTCCCTTTTCTGTGTTGTGATATCAATATATGGACTATATACATATACACAAATATGTATATATAATTATAATTTTTAAGGTGGTCAGCAAAAGTACAGTCTTACAAGTGATTCAACACTTCTGGTTTTTGCCAGGTATACTTGATTTAGCTACAGCACGAAGTTCACTTCCTTTTGTACATTTTCTTTACAAATGTATAGATAGCAGAGCGGCTGAGTAAGGATGGAATTGGGGGTGGGGGTGACTAGTGCATATTTATATTATGGCCACAACTTAATTTTTAAAGTTAAAAGGTTTCAAACATTGAGGAAGAGTTTAGTTTGTTATAGTTGGATTTTAGATAGCTCATCCAGGTAACCTTGGATATGAAGAAAGGGAGAAAACAATGGGAAGAAAGTTTAAGTCGTGGGGGAAGAAATAACAGACATTTTTTCCTTTCTCTCTCCCTCTCTCTCCTTCCTTCCTTCCTTCCTTCCTTCCTTCCTTCCTTCCTTCCTTCCTTCCTTCCTTCCTTCCTTCCTTCCTTCCCTCCTTCCCTTTCTCTTTTCTTTTTCTTTCCTTTTTCTTTTATCTTTTCTTTTTTTTACAATTTAGATAAAAAGAATACTGCAATGAAAAAAGACATTAGCTAGATTAGGCAATAGTGCTGAATAGGATACCGGTGAGCCCTACGTCAATAGGTTTTTCGGAACACGGAACCACGAGCCCCAAGTTCTTATTGCAGGAAGAACTGGAAGAATTAAAAAGGGTTTTATTTCTGCTTCAGTATCTTTAAAATACTTTCTGCAGGTAGTCCCGTAAGTCACCTGACTCAGAAAAAAAATCCCCTCACATTCGTAAATCTAAAATGTTGAGATACGCGTTTCAAATAAAGATGCAAACATCAGTATCAAAAGTATTTCATTCAAAGCCAAAGATGTGAACTAACAGAATCCATTCAAGAGATTTAGTACCCCTTGCTTCCCCCATAGTAAGTTAGGGTAGCCACCACGGAGGACTGGGCTTCTGCACCACTGCGGACTCAGCCCGCCCAGGGTAGCCGGCAACAAGCTCACTGCTGTCCTAGGGCACCCGCCCAGAGTCTGGGGGCGGGGGCTATGGAGCTGGTTCCCTTGGAGCACCCAATCAGCAGCGAGGCCCGGCGGTGGCGCTAGTGACGTAGGCTGCTCTTCCCTCCGCCCTACAGCGGGAGGGCTGTTTGGCGAGGTCTCGCTCGCGAACTCCGAGAGCGGGGAGAGGGAGAAGGAGGGCTTCGGGACCGTCGGGGTGTCGGAGGGCGGCGGGTCGCGGGAAAGGGGAGAGAGAGCATGCGCAGCGGTTCCGCTGAGGGGAGGGAGGAGGGGGCCCGTGCGCGCGCGCAGGAGCTGCCCGCTGGCGGCCGCGGGTGGAGGGGGCGGTTCCTCGAGTGTCGGCCGCCTGAGGGTGGGCAGGCTGGCGGCAGGTGCCGCCGAGGCCACTGCCGCAGCCACCTCCGGATCCCGGGTCTCCTAGTCCTCCGGCGGTGATGAGCTGGACTCCGTCGGGGGCTGCACCTGCCGGCTGCCCATCACTCCGAGCCTCCCGGCGTGACCTCGGCCTCCCACCGTGCCCGATCTCGGCGTCGCGGTGCTGCCCCTGAGAGCCAGCGGGAGCGGCCTCCTCCGCCCCGAGTCATCGCTGGGGGGCCGTGCGGGAAGAGCGCCCGGCTCCCTCCCCTCCCCCGTCCGCTGTCCTCAATGTCTCCCCGGCGGGGAGGGGGCTGCCTGGGAGACGCGCTGAGCGGCACCCCCCGGAGGCCCATCGGCCGCAGCAGCAGCGCCCAGCCCGTCGCCCCGCAGCCTTATCCCGCGGCGGCGGCGGCGGCCTGGAGGAGCAGCGCACCGGCCGCCGCTCCCGGAGCCTCACAGCCGCCGCCGCCACCCGGCGCCCGAGGAGAGGGCGGCGGGCGTCCCCCGGGGAAGATGAAGGCGGAGGCGGGTGACCACTCCATGATCAACCTGTCGGTGCAGCAGGTCCTGAGCCTCTGGGCTCACGGGACGGTGCTGAGGAGCCTCACGGGTAATTGATGCGCCCAGGGTGGGAACAGGGATGCGGTGCCACCTTTTGCCTCCTTTCTCCAGGTAGAGCAGAGGAAGCGCTCCTTGCCGCCCCACCCCCGTGTGCGAGCCCCTTGGCGAGTTCGCGGTCCTAAGTCCTGGCGAGGAAGGTGTTAATTGGATCTACTCCGCGTGGGTTCCGGGGGCGCCGACGCCCACCATCCGTTCCCTGACATTCAGAGACTTCCGAATCTCGGGTGGGTGGGTGGGTGGTGGGATGAGTATCCACGACCCCCGCCATCTCCCTTGCTGGCGGAGGGCCCTAGGGCCCTGCCTTCTGTAGTAAGCGCGGAACAGCATTGGTGCTGAGACTTAAGCACAGTTAGCTTCTTTTTATCCCCGCCTTCCCCCACGCGCGCACACATTCATACACACACACCCTGCTTTTTGCTGTTTAGATCTTTTTCTTTCTGGCAAATATCAAATGAATGCAGAACTTAGATTTCCTGCTCACAATCATTTTGTTTCAACTGTTAATTTTATTTTGGGGGAACATATAGATGACATGTTGATTATTTGTGGGTCGGGCTCGGCCAAGGTCTGTGCATTCTAAGCACTTTAGTTTTACCATATATATCTCTTTCTGCTATTTCCTTTTGTCTGTCTGTCTCGCTCTGGCCTCAAGCTGCTGCCTTTGTGACATTTGATAATTTTGTGTACTTCCCTTCTTTTGTCAAGGCTTTCATGAGGGAATTGGGCTTAACTGCATTAAAGTAATTAACAGGAACTTCTAGTTGTAAAAGTGAGCAATAATAGTCACATTTTTAATCAAATTTCTCGGTTTGCTTTGTGAAGAAACTGGTTTTGTTAATATGGAAATGCTTATATTGATATAATCTGAGTTCTGAATTTAGAAAATACCCTGTAAATATTAGTGTTTCAGGAAAGGTTCGTTTGCAATTTGGTGACTCCTCAGTTCCTGATCCTCAGAGAAAAAACTTAAAAACATACTGAGGATTTGATTCTCGAAAATCTGTAAGGCAGCTGATTTTGGTAGAATACTGGTATTTCAAAATGCATTATGTCAAACTGGTTAAGATGAGGGAGGGTATACTACAGATATAATCTGTCTTGACAGGACACATACGTGTGTATGTAAGGATGACTTAGAGACTTTACTTGAGTGTAGAAACTATAAAATTAACATAGATTCTTGATTGATTCATGGTGTCCTCATTTTTAAGACATGGTTATTTAACTTGGAAAAAACTGAACTTACATGATGATTTAAGGTTGGAAACATGTTCTGAGTTTTGCAAAACTACATTGACATAAAGACCATTTCATGATTCAACTGAATTTAGGGATAGACTGCTTTATCTTATGACTTTGCTCATATTTTTCACTGTTAATATTTCAGATGTTGTATTAATTATGTGTATTTGAATGAAATGAGAATAAGGAGTTAAGAATACATGTAGATTTGTGTATGTTAATGACTGACTTAGCTCAGTGATGAGCATTTAGAAAAAAGTTAACTTTGGGAGACAGAGAAAATGTAAATGTAACTTACCTTTTGGCTAGATTTGACAATATTTTAAAATATTTACTTTAAGCTTCTAATCACTATCTAGTTCCATAAGTCAGTCATTACATTAGTAATAGTAGTTTCTCCCAGAGTTAGCTCTTATTATCTCCTAGTACAATCTTAAGAATTGTCAGTTGCTCATTGGACTTTGCCATTTCATAGAGGGTATGGAAAACATCCCAAACTAGGACTGAGGAGCAAATGAAACTCTTCTAGGAAATAAGTGGAGTGTTAGTATGCAAACTTCATTTTTCAGAGTAAAAATGGGGAAGGAAATAGATTAGAAATGTTTTGCCAGCAGGTAAGTATACCACATGGTAGAAACCACATCATTTCTTAAAAAATGGATTTCAGAAGTGGTAACATTCTGATGTGGTTCATTATGGCCTCCATACTGGTGACACCTGTAGGTTAATTGTTAGTCAAAATATGCTACCTGTCGTGCCATTTAGAACTTGGTCTATTAAAAAAACAACTAAAACATAGTTCCCACTATGTCAGTTACTTTACATATATTATTTCTAATCTTCAGTGTAACTCCCCAAAGTAGATTTACAAAGAAGCCCGGAGAGGTAAATTAAGTTGCCCCAAATCATGTAGCTAGTAAATGGCTGAGCTAGGCTTTCAAAACAGTCTTTGCCTGCAGAATTACTTTTTCCCTTTTTCCAGGATGCTATAGCTACTTCCTCTTTACCCTCCTCAGACAATGAATTAATTGCTTCATCCTGCTACTTCTCCTTGTATATTCTTTTTAATTATATTTTTCAATTACATTATAATTTTTATTTATCTCTTCTAGACTGTGAGATTTTTGGGTGTGGAGTCTATGTCTTAATCACTGCATTCTGGAACCTTGGCATTACAGTTCCAGACACATAGTAAATGCTCAATATATCTTAATTAATTTTTTAAATAGTACTTAACAGTTGCATGATTTAAATGTTCCAGTTGTATTATTTTTCAGCCATATCTTTTGGAGGAAATATGCTGTTAACTAGGGAATGAGATGTTTCAGTAACTTTTATAAATAATTGTCATACCTTTAAAACACACAAATGCTTATTGAATGTGCCTTTTTGTGTAGTTAACCATACTTTCATGTATTTTATTTAATCTTTTCAACAATCGAGAGAATATTTATCTCTATTTTACACATTTGGATTTTGAAGTGAAGAGTAATTTGCTTATGTCTGATAGCTAATAAGTTAAGAACTATTACAATTTTTCAAATTATGATAATATGTTATTAGGTCAGAAGCTGTTTTTTGTCTTCATAATAAACTTGTAAGAGAAACAGGTATTAGAAAGGAACATGATAGAGAACCAGACTGATTTGGATTCAAGAAATGACTTATGAATTTATAGAAATCTGGTTAACAGAAATTCTAGTTAATTAAAAAGGAACATAATCTCATCTTTATTTTCCTTATACAAACTAACGGGTGTGATTTTTTTCTTCTTTTTGTATCTGATCCCATATGAGAAGTGGGAAAATTTTTATATTGACCTTTTAATCTTAGAAACCAATGTTTAGAAATCAGTCTTGAGTATTACTTTGATAGAAATAAATGTTTAAAGAGTGATAATAAGAACCAGCTTAACATTTTAGAACTAGAAGTTATGTAGTTCAGCGACTTCATTTTAGAAATATCAAATGTCACACTCAAGTGACGTGGCAGGGATCAAAATGTTACTTAATGTTAGAGGCAGGACTGCAACTAACCTTCCCTGACCCTTAGGTCTGTGCCTTTTCCTTTTGTTCCACATAGCTTTTTTTTTTTTCCAGGAAAGTCTGTTGGATGATTAATCTTAATGTATTTAAGAATAGCCTGGTAAGTATTGCAGTGTTGTCCCAGTGAGCCCCAGTATGTGACTGGAACTGTTGGGCTGGTCAAAAAGTCCATTTCGTTTTTTCCATAAAATAAAAGACACATTTTTCATTTTTATCAGTAACTTTGTTGATTTAGATATTTTGGGTATGTTGGTTCTTTCCCCTGTGGTAGAACATTAATTGTTCTCAATGTGTTGATTTGATTACTATCAATTTCAACTGGTCTACCCGACTGTGGAGCATCGTCCAGAGAGAAATCTCCAGCCTGAAACTTCTCAAACCACTTTTGACATGATCAGTCACAGCACCTTCTCCATACTCTGCACAAATCTTTTTCTTTTGCATTTCAGTTGTGTTTTTACTTTTCTTGAAATAATAAAGCATAATATGCCAAAATATTGCACATTTTCTTCCACCTTCACTATTTAAATGGCTACACAAAAATCTGCCAATTCTGGTAAGTTTTTTTTAAATGCATGCTGATATGACAGCTGTCACAATACAATCTTAACAAAATTGTTTCAAGTGAAGTTAAAAGACACCTAAGTGCTACTAGAGCCACCTTATGGAAAAAACCAAAGGGACTTATGGGCCAACCCAATAATTTCTGTCCAGCTTAATAAAAGATACTAGAAAATGCAGGAATTGTTGAATAATAATGCTTTCTCAATTTTTAAGTTGCTCTTGCCTAAGTGAAAGTTAGTGACCCATATTTCTTATATATCCAGTTTTAGAAATCTTACGAAGTTCAGGCTGCTATTTATTTTTTTCCTCCTCATGGAAGACACTAGGATGGGCACTCTGTATAGAGCAAATTAATATCCAGAGACCCCCTCTCTGTCACCATTGACAAAGTTCTCTTCTGAATCCATTACTTTCCAAAGTGTATGCTTCATAGGATTTCTAAACTGTTAACTGGGTATAGGTCAGATGTGTCTTTAACTTACTAGAGGCATAAATATTGACTTTCTTTCTCAAATAGTTTTTCTTTCTCTGAATTACTCTAAATACCCTTCCCCTTCAATCTAAAATTAAAGTCAGTATGTGTATTCTCTTTCAGTTTCATGGGTTACTTGATTTCCCTGTTTTTTTTTTAAAAAGTGATCTACAGTAAAATGTATTCTTTTGCTTTTCCTTTGTTTTGCTCTACCTTTATTTTCCAAACTTTGTGTTCTGACCAAAACTTGGTTTAGAGAAGAATTTTTTTTTTTTTTTTTTGCTTAGAAATAGGCACGATCCTTAAACCCCTGGATAAACACAAGTCCAGGCTGGTGTCGGGAAACGGATAATTGGTCCCTGAGGAAAAAAAAAGACAAAGGCCGACTTTAGGCTCATCTCCTCTCTCAGTGGCAGTAGCAAAGGTGAGGGCAGGTGCTGCGCTCTTTTTATCAGTAATAAGCATTGGGAGGCTGGGAGTTATAACAGGAAGGAAGGAATCATCTCAGTGTATGTATATGTTTGTTTATGTTTATAATATGCATATATATACACTATTATAGTTCCCTTTTAGATTTATAGTAACTAAGCTACTTTAGTGTGAATATTGTCAACAAAAAAAGAGAAAGAAGAAAAATAGCATCTACTATACATATTTGGAATTATTCACACATGTTAGGAAAGCCAGTGCCTTCCTTTCCTAGTGCTCCCAAGCAGGTTTGCTTCTGTCTGCCTTACTTCGTATCCTTATTCACAGTTCTGTTAAATTCCTCTTCCTAAATGCTTTATTATTGGAGGTGAGTTTATGTCGATAAAATTATTTCAAATTGCCGCTTATAGGTATTTACGTTTTGTAAATGTAGCCTTAAAAACAAATACTACTTTTCAATATTGTACTGGACCCCAAAATTTACTGTTTTTGAAATACATGTGAAAAAGTCCTGTATTCTTTTGTGGTACAGAGCCAGTTAGTAAGTACTGGTATGATTTGTACTTTATAGATGTTTGCTTTCTGGAAGGCTGTATATCTTATTGAGAATGAAGCTACTGAAATTTTTCAGAAAATAGAATGTTCATCTTCAGATTTTTAAAGTTCTCATTTCATTATCTTTGAATCATACATCCATATCCTCTGGCATACTAAGTCTCTAAGGCCCTGATGACATGTTTTAAATCTAAAGCAATTTCTGGATAAGTCTTAGGATTGTCTAAGCTATGATTTTGATGTTTTAATAATTAATAGTTAACTATCAGAAAATAATTTATCTTTGCTTTGTTGAGGTGTGATAGGCTAATTGTTTATTTTTAATGACTGGATATTTTAACAATAGAAATCATAGAGTGGACAGAGGCAGCCACAACACAGTTGAGAGTTCTCATTAGACTCTCAAACTCCAGTGACCTTAGCGAAGGAGATGAAGCTTGAAATAGAGGTTTTTCACCAAATTTCATGCGAGTAGGAAGAACCAGTCTTTTACCTGGATCCAGATGCTTTTGTTCTTATAATATAAATCTTGGAGTATAACCTAGGAGCATGTTATGTGCTTATTGTAGTAAGACTGGAAAGAATGAAAGAAACTACTGAGGGATACTTTCTGAGGGATATAGATGGTTGGATCAATTAACATGACCTTGTAACATACCCAGTATTTGCTTTCATTTGATATGCAGTCTCAATGTTTGAAGGTAAATCAGTTTTCTAAGTTTATTTTATAATCCTGACATAGCTTTTTAAATCTTACATTAAAAGACTCATTTTTAGGATTTCAGTACTGAGGGAAGAGAGTGACACATTTCCTTTTTTAGAAATTGTTACTTTCAGTAGTTAACAACATTGGACACTTTTTAGTGTGGTAGGCATTGTTATGGGACCGTTGCATGTGTTGTTTTATTTGATCCTCATAATAATCCTGTGAGTAAGATCCATTATTGAGTCCGTTTTGTAAAGCAAAGAAACTGTCATAGACAGTTATCTTACCCCTGCTTACAGAGAGTATCATCCAGGACTTGAAGAAATTATCAGTCAATCCAATTCAGCAAACATTTGAGTAACTATAGTGGCCACGGTGCTGTCAGAGATATGATAAATAATACATCATGACTTTTCTAGGAGACTGACTGTCTAGTGAATATGAATTTCTACAAGTCTTTGTATTAGTTATTTATTGTTGGGTAACAATTTACCCCAGAATGTAGAAGCTTAAAACAAGACACTCATTTTCTCACAGTTTTTGATGCTCAGGGATCTGGGAATGGTGTTGCTGGTTCTGGCTCAGCATCTTACAGTGTTAACAGTCAAGCTGTCAGTCTAGACTGCAGTTTCTGCACACTTGACTAGTGCTGCAGGCTCAGCTGGCATCCGGGCACATTCATGTGCTGTTGGCAAGAGCTGTGAGTCCTCACCACGTGGACCTGTCCACGGAGCTGCTCATAACATAGCTTCTGCCATAGCAAGTGGTCAGAGAGAGAAACCAGAACAGAAGTCACAGGGCCTCTCATAATCTAATCTTGGGACTGTCTTTTGGGAGTCATATACCATCACTTCTGTACTTTCTTGGTCACCCAGACCAGCTCTGGTGTGGTTTCCAGGGGACTGTACCAGGATGTGAATATTGGATGAGGGTCACTGGGCCCTCCTAGAGCCTGGCTACCACAGCCTTAAAGGTAGATGCAGGGAGAAGGGAATGAGGCCCTGAAACGGGAGACTGGAGGTAACATAGTGGGTGAGGGGATGAAGCATCTGTAAGAGAAACAGGTATCTAGAAAAAACAAAAACCATCTTGATAAATTGAAGAATTATACTAAAAAGCAGTCAGTGTTCTAGCATTTTCAAGGGTTAATCTTGTTGGCTATTTCTTGATCTTGAGTCATGTGTCAGTCTCTGGTAAATACTGATAAGCAAAGATGAAAATATCGATTATTGCCCATAAGGAGCTCATGGTCTAGAGACACTGACTAACCATCAGGTTAAGTAATACTTTTGTGGCTTGTTGAGTTCAGAGAGGACCAGGTAGGGGGATTTTGAAGGCAACAGAAGAGGTGGAGAGCAGAGAAAACCTGTTTATGGGATGATGGAGAGAAAGCTGAGGTGACTGCTTGTAGGATGGTTTAAAGGTATTACTTGAATAATTATATCCAGCTAAGCTGTTTTTATCAGTAATCTGAAACTGGATTTTCATTATAAAATTCTCTCCCTTTCCATCCCCTACCATGAATTACTTTAGAGTGGGGGTGTCAAACTCATTCTCACTGGGGGGCCACAACAGGCTCGCAGTTGCCTTCAAAGGGCCAAATGTAATTTTAGGACTGTATAAATTTAACTACTCCTTGACAGTTAAGTGAGAGCTCAGCACTGCCACTGGGTAGAAACAAGGTGCCAGGCCGGATGCAATCAGGTGTAGGGCTAGATTCTGGCCTTGTGATTGCCACCTGTGATTTTAGAGGCTCCGACATGATTTCTAAACTTTGCTACATACTGGAATCACCTGGGGATGGTTAAAGGTACAGATCTAGGGTCTCAGCCCATGTCTGTAGAATTATGATCTTTGAGAACAGAGGCTAGAAACTATTGGGTTGGCCAAAAAGTCTGTTAGTTTTCTCTGTAAAATAAAAAACATGTTTTTCATTTTCACCGATAACTTTATTGATTTAAATATTTTGAGTATGTTGACTATCTCCTGCTATTGGCTTCTAGTGGGTAGAGGCCAGGAGTGCTGCTAAACATCTTCCAATGCATAAGGCAGCCCCACAGCAAAGAATTATTTGGCCAAAATGTCAATAGTAACCAAGAAACTTCACAAACCACTTTTGGCATGTTTGATCAGTCGCAGCACCTTCTCCATACACTGCATAAATCTTTTTTCTTTTTTGCATGTCAGTTGTGTTTTTAACCTTCCTTGAAATAAAGTATAATATGTTGAAAATGTTGCATATCTTCTTCCATGTTCAATATTAAAATAGCTGCACAAAAGTCAACAATTCTGATAAGCTTTTTTAATGCATGCTGATATAACAGCTGTCACAGTACCACCTAACAAAATTGTTCTGAGTGAAGTTAAAAACAACTAAGCACTACTAGAGTTATCATAAGGAAAAAACTAAATAAACTTTTAAGCCAACGCAATACCATTTTAACTAGCTCTTCGGGTGATTTTGCTATTGAGGGTTCAAGGCTTGGAAACACCTGATTTTTAAAAATTAAGCTTTTTGTGATCAATTGGTAGCTATGTAGAATATATAATGCATGTTAATATGGAGTATTTAGTCTAGTTAAAAACTTATTAAAATTTCAATGTAAATGATTCATATATTTCCAAGTCAGTGCTATACCAGTTTTTTTTTAAGCGACTGTCTTTTAAACATGTTTATTTATATAAACTTAGATATAGATAATAATTCTCTTTAAATAATAGTATTTAAAAAATTCTAGACAGCCCTGGCTGGTATAGCTCAGTGGATTGAGCACAGGCTGTGAACCAAAGGGTCACTGGTTCGATTCCCAGTCAGGGCACATACCTGGGTTGGGGGCCAGGTCTCTAATGGGTGCCACATGAGAGGCAACCACACATTGATGTTTCTCTCCCTCTCTTTCTCCCTCTCTTCCCCTCTCTCTAAAAATAAATAAATAAAATCTTTAAAAAATTCTAGACAGCTTATATTAAGCCTGAAGTTTATGGGAGAATTATAACACTATTTATGTAAATATTTACATATGAGCAGCTATTGGAATTTCCCCCCCTAGTGTAATATGGGTTCTGCTACATTTCTATATGCAAATAAAGAGTCTAAATCAGCACTGGGATCCTTGAGCTTATAAGTCAAGAACCTGAGTTTTATCTTTGAATGCTCCTAATTAGCTTCTGTACTACAAACCACCTATTTCCAAGGCCTGGGTTTTCTCATCCATAATACAACCTAATTCCAGCAAGTTTTGTGGTGAAAGCTGATTTGGACATTTTAAAGAATTGAGAAAAAGTTTAGAGATTTTACTATGAGCTAAGGAAAACATTTATATTTGCATATAAACTTGTTTCTTTAATCTTTAAAAATAAACTGTTTAATGGGGATTTATTCATATCTTCAGTGTGCTAATTCATAGGTTGATGTTCAGGACCTGGAAAACCTTTGTTTTCCAGCACCATAGAATATCTCTTAGAATTAGGCCTTAAAATTTGGTTTAGGAGACTGGATTCAGTATCTGAAGCTCCCTTCCAGTTCTGAAGTTATGTTATTTTTTAATCCCAGTGTGGGGTTAGAAAATAAAACTGCTCACTCAGGATTACTGGCAGTAACACCTAAGAGGTGACTCTTCTTGACAGTGCTTGTGCGTTACTTGGTTAGTTTTTCTGGTTGTGCTTTTGTTTTCAGATCTGCCATTCATTTGGTCTCTTAGGTGGATTTAATTTTAGGAATTTGTTATATTGGGAGTTTCATTATAAGTTCTGTTCATTGGTGTAAAAGTTCATTTTTCAGTATTCAGTGTAAATATCTTTTAGAAATCTTGCCGTGAGATTGTAAAACATCATTTGCTGGGTTTTCTTTTTTAGGTCAGTGACTAAATCAAATGTGTTGTTACTGGTATAATTTAAGATGCTTGAGTGCATACAAATAATAACTATTAAAGCTGGTATAATTTTATACTAGATTCATATTCTGACTTAAAAAACCTTATACTTTTGTACCTGAGTAACTAATCAGTTATGAGGAAGAACAAATTGAATGGCATCTTTAGGAAGATAGTTGCTATGGCTTAAATATGGAGCAATTTTTGAACCATTTTTAATAGGTTAACCTTATTTCCATAAAGAAATTGATATTTAGATAGTTTTAAATTAAAAACTTGTTTTTTGTAAGAATCTTATTATTCAATGATGAGTACTGCAATTTATAGTTTGAAATTACATAATTAGCTTTAAGAGAGACAATCTATTAAAACAACTCTTGAAGAGGTCACAATTAAATTTAAAGCATAGTGGTTTTGCACTTTTTTAAAGGACACAAGAAGACCACTATTACATATTGAAAACAGCTTAACTTTTTATTAAACAAAGTTTTAAGTGCAAAGACAGCAACTTATTTTAAAATCTGATTAAAATGTTAGAATGATTAAAAATAAGAAAACATGTCTTTTATGTTTACCTTCTTTGTTATTCATTTTTGTTACTTCTTTGTTACTCAGGATTCCATGTAGTATTATATTTCTTCTGTCTGGAGAGCTTCATTTAATATCTTTTGTTGCACAGGCCTGTTGGCAGTTAATTCTCCCAACTTTTCTCTTTTTGGATAAAAAGTCTTTATTTCACTTTCAGTTTGGAAAGGTATTTCTCTTGAATATAGATTTCTGGCTCTACAGTTGTTGTTTTTCCTTTCAACATGTTTTAAAAATGCCACTCTGCTGTTTTCTGGTTTAATAGTTTCTGATGAGAGGTCTGCTGTACTTTCTATCTTTGTTCCTCTGTGTCTATTGTGTCTCTATTCCTCTAGCCTTCAATATTCCGTCTTTATCTTTGGTTTCCAGTTATTTTGATGTGATACATCTAGGGGTGTGTGTGTGTGTGTGTGTGTGTGTGTGTGTGGTTTATTTTTGTTTCATTGTTTTTGATTCTTTGGGAGGCCTTTACCTTGTTTGGATTACTTCAGTCTTAAGTTTGCAGTTTGTTATTTTTTGTTATTTTTAGAAAATTTTCACCCACTCTCTTCAAATATTTTTCTTCTCCATTCTTTCTTCTCCATTTGGGACTCCACATGTATGTTAAACCATTTGAAATTGTTCCATAGCTCTTGGATGGTTCCTCTTCTTCCTTCTCCTGTTGTATTTCAGTCTGAGTAATTTCTGTTGATGCATCTTTAAGTTCACCAGTTCTTTGCTTGGCTGTGTCAAGTCTACTGGAAAGCTCATTAAAGGAATTCTCCATCTCAGATAATATTTTTTGTTGTATTTTTTTAAATTTCTAGTATTTCCATTTGTCTTTTTCTTGGAATTTCCATCTCTCTGCTGGAATATCTTATCTGTTCACATGAGTTGCCCATGTAATTATAGTTATTTTGCAATCTTTGTTCTAAAATCTGGGTCATCCCTGGGTCCGGTTTTGTTGATCACTTTACTTCTTAACAATGGATTGTTTTTCCCATTTTTGAGTGTGTTTCATAATTTTTATTAAACGTGGGACTTTGTATGCAGACAGTAGAGACTGAGGTATGTAGTATTTATGCCAGCAAATGGGCTGCTTCTTCTGTTAGACCAGAAGTGTGAAGTGTTGATTTAATCTACTCAGGAGTAATCTGAGTTTGAGATTTGCTGTTGTTATGGTTACCTTCAGTGTACCACATAAATTCTTTAGAAATTGTTGTTGCCTTGTCTTCAGGGTAGGAACTAGGTGCTATAGGGTAATTCTCAGTACTCATGCTTCATGTCACGTTTTAGCTATCTCTGCATGCCTGTCTCTGCACAGAAGGGTTGTCTGTCCATGCACTTCCCTTCCCACAGTGGCAGACTACTTCTGTTACTTGTCAGTGAGTGTTAGGCTCATGATGAGGGCAGGAGGATTTCTCCGCTCTCCTGGTCCAATTTTAGTCTATGACAAGCTCAGTGTATTAGGGTCTTGAGAATTGGACTATCAGTATTTTTGCCTTTCAGAACCATGGTAGCCACATTGTTTGTTCCCTGTATCTGAAGCCTTGTCTGCTTCTTGTCATCTCTTATTCAAAGCAAAAAATTTAAGCTATCAGGTGAGGGCAGCCTCAGGATGACCAGAGCGTTTACAGTTTCATATTCTCCATCACATACAATTCCATGATTTGGTCAGTATGTGTTAGAGCAGTTATTTCTCACTCTTGGCTGTGCACGAGAGTCACCTGGGGAATTTGAAAAACTTCTCATGCCCAAGTACATCAGAATTTCTGGGGGTGGTATTTTATTTAGCTCTGCCAAGTTATTCCAACACATAGCCAAGGCCGAGAACCATTAGCCTAGAGCACCCATTCCCCATTTCTCACCCTCATTCCATCTCTAATACTTTCATCATTTGGTTAATCTTGTTTATTTTTTAAAATCCTGGTGTAACAGTGTATTCTCTTGCAATCATTCCTTGATATTCCTCCTCCTGGCTCAGGACTCCCACAGTATCCCATAATATCAGCTGCATACTGTGGTCTGAAGAACCTGAGGTATTAGAATATATACCATTAAGGTATCATTAATTAAACACCCCAAGTGTAAGCTCCTGATAATATATGAAAGTTCCATGATAGTAATTTTCAATAGGGTGTGGGACAACTCAGCCCCCTGGGACATATATCAAAATCATCCAGATCAGAAATCAGCAACTCTTTCTGTAAAGGACTAGTATTCAACATACTCAACATATAGTAATCGCAGTAAATATTTTTGGCTTAGCTGGCCATATGGTCTCTGCCAAAACTACTCGACTTTGTAGCATGAAAAAAGCCATAGACAACACGAATTAACATGTGCTTTGAAATACTGTTTTTTAGTTTTTCAGCCATTTCAAAATGTGAAAAATATTTTTAGCTTACAGACTGTACAGAAACAGATTGTGAGCCAGGTATGGCTTGGGCCCACAAGCCATACCCTGATCTGGGGACTTTTTCAGACATAACTGCCTTATCTTCCTGAGAATCTAATAAGCCAGCTCGGTGAGATATAGCCCCAATTGAGAAGTCAGTTTGAGAAGTCAGACTGCTGTTTGAAATGAGGGAGAGCAAGTTGCACACCTTAAGATTTGCTAGAATGAAAAAAAAAGTTTGAGATATTGATATAACCTAATTTGAACATGGATTATTTAAATATGTAATGTGGACCATTTCTGTAAGGAAGGTAAAAAATTATGAACAGCCCCCAAATAGTCTTACCGGTATGGTATTTTCAGCTTGAGGCTTAGAGAATGTTGAATACATAGTAAGTTTTTAGTATCTACATGCTAATAATAGTAAAGGGTTAGATACTCTATATAGAGGATTAAAAGTATATTTAGTGTTTGTTTAATAAGATGTATTTCCTTGTTTTTTTTATTATATTTTATTGACTCTGCTGTTACAGTTGTCCTGATTTTTCACCTTTTGTCCCCCCTTTGCCTAGCACCCCTTACTTCCTCAGGCAGTCCCCCCACCAGTGTGCGTGTCCATGGGTCGTGCATGTAAGTTCTTTGGCTACTCTAGTGCCTGTCAAACTTTACATCCACATGGCTATTCTGTAACTACCTATTTATACTTCTTAATTGTGGCAGATACTGGCCAACAGTATCTGTGGCCACTGTGAATGCTCAAGATACGAGAGAAATGCACACAGACTACTGAGTCCTATGGAGGAATAGGGATGGCACGGACACTCTCTCCAAAGGAGGGAGAGCGCACTGAGCTGCTGCCTGAGTAGGCTTTTTATTAGGTAGTACTGGGTAGGAACACATACAGCTTATTAACCATAGTCTAACAGTGAAGATCAAACAGATAGATAACGTTCAAAGGGCTAAAAAGGGCCCCCACTGAGTTGGGGTCTTATCACCTAAAAAACTACAAAACTTGAGGAGCTAAATTTATTTCCTGCCCAGGCCTTCGTAATCTAATTAAGAGCATCCTCAGCAAGCAGGTTTCACAGGATCTTGCATATTCCTTTTTCAGGTCTGATCATCCCGGGAAGCCCGCAGTCCCCAGTGTGGATTGCACCACCCCTTGTTATTGTCACAGGCTTGAGTCAGGCAAAGGAGACAAAGGCTGTGGGAGATTTGGTTGTCTCGCAGGCAGAATGAGGACTCAGGCTTTGTCAAAGCTGGGGAGTGGGCTTCAATCACCCCTTTTCCACAGCCCCTGAGTCTTTCCCTGAGGGCCTTCCCACGTGATCATGCCTGGCTTAGGTCCATCCTCCTCTGAGGAATGTACCTGTCATTGGCTGACTGATCAAGCAATGGGGGCCAGGCAAGGAGCAGAAGCAGTGCTCCTGCCAGGGAGATAAGCTTGTCTCCTTAGTGTCTCCTGGTCCGGAGGTCTCCCACTCAGCCTTAGTCTGGGGGGTTACAGCTCCTGAAACCAGGCAGGGCGATTCCCAACACTTAATCCCCTCACCACTCCCCCGTTCTTCCACATCCCCTCCCATATGGCAACCAACAAAACACTCTTTGTATCCATGATTCTGTCTCTCTTCTTCCTGTTTGCTTAGTTTGTTTTTTTTAGATCCAATTGTTGATAGATATGTATTTATTGCCATTTTATTGTTCACAGTTCTGATCTTCTTTTTCTTAAATAAATCCTTTTAACATTTCATATAATGGTCTGGTGATGCTGAACTCATTTAGCTTTTTCTTGTCTGGGAAGCTCTTTATCTGCCCTTCTATTCTAAATAATATCTATGCTGGGTAGAGCAATCTGGGCTGTAGGTCCCTGCTTTTCATGACTTTGAATATTGCTTACCAATCTCATCTAGCCTGCAAAGTTTCTTTTGAGAAATCAGCTGACAGTGTCTATGGGAACTCTCCTGTATGTAACTAACTTCTTTTCTCTTGTTGCTTTTAAGATCCTCTCTTTATCTTTATTCTTTGGCTTTTAATTATGCTGTGTTTTGGAATGGGACTCTGCATCTATCTTCTTTGGGACTCTCTGTGCTTCCTGGACTTGCATATCTTATTTCCTTCACCAAATTAGGGGCATTTTCTTTCATTATTTTTCAAATAGTTTTCCAATTTCTTGCTCTTCTTTTCTCCTTCTGGCACCCCTATGATGCAAATGTTGGACCTCTTGAAGTTGTCCCTCAGGCTACTTATTCTGTCCACATTTTTTTAGATTCTTTATTCTTCTTGATGCTCTGATTGGTTGTTTTTTGCTTCCTTATGTTTTGTATCATTGATTTGAATCTCAGCTTCATCCACTTTACTGTTTTTTCCCCGTAAATTGTTCTTTATTTCAAAAAGTGTATCTTTCATTTCTGACTGAATCTTTTTTATGCTGCTGAAGTCCTCACTAAGTTCCTTGAGCATTCCTCATAACTAGTGTTTTGAACTCTACATCTGATAAATTGCTTATTTCCATTTCATTTAGCTCTTTTTCTAGAGTTTTGATCCGCTCTTTCATTTGGGCCATGTTTCTTTGTTTCCTTGTTTTGGCAGCCTCCCTGCGTTTGTTTCTATGTATTAGGTAGAAGTGCTTTGACTCCGTGTCTTGGTAGTGTAACCTAATGTAGTAGGTGTTGTACAGGATCCTGTGGCACATCCTCCTCTAGTATCCAAGCTAGGTGCTTTGTGTGGGCTGAGTATTCCCTCCTCTTGTAGTTGAGCCTTGGTTGCTGTTGGCAGATCAATGGGAGGGATTTCCCCAGGCCAGTCAGTTGCAACGATTGGCTGTGACCACTTACCACCAACCTTTGCCCTCTGTAGAGGATCATCTGTGTGGGGCAGGGTTGTGATGCTTCCAGGTGGTCTGTAGCTGTCCACTGGGTGTGTTGGCCCTGGGTTTTCCCAGGTGATGCAGGCCAACGTCAGCCCCCACTGGTGTTTGCCCAGGCCACCCTTCCTGAGCTATAAAGCAATCTGAGATGGCTGCTACTTGTGCTGGGCTTGTAGATTCCCAGGCAAGCCAAGCTGTGAATCAGTGCAGTGCCTGGGGCTCACTGAGGCCAGCTGTTGCTTGTTTAATAGGATTTAGGAAATTGCAAAGCTTGAGCCAAGACTATCGGTTCATATGAAAAAGCACCTTGGGTGGGGTGGAGTCCCTGGGAATCTCTGAGGCAGGTTGACCTCAAATAGTGTTAGCCAGGTTGATGGAGTCTCAGATAAGGTACCAACCTGCCGGCTCAGTCTCAATGAATGTGGTTTCTTTAATTCTGTAGTTGTCAGAATCCCATTCAACTTAATTTCTGGTGGTTTTGAATGATGTCTGTTCTATATTTTAATTGTAATTTTGATGTAGTTTTGCGAAGTGGGGAGTCATGTGTGTCTATGCTGCCATCTTCACCAGAAGTCCCGTTTCCTTGTTTTATGACTTTTAGATTTTAAAAAATAAATACTTCTATGAACCTTTAGCATAAAGTAGTAATTTCTGTCTCTACTGCATGTCATGATTATTTGGTAGAGTTGATTAAAAACATGGTAGTTTAGGTCCTACCTCCAGAGAGTTTTGGTTGCTTTATGGATAATTTACATGAACTGTCTGGGTTGAAAAACCTTTGGCTTTGATGAATTATAGAATGAAAAACTATTTTTTAAGGACAGTGTATATGCAGTAAAAAGCATTTAAGGCAGGTTAGCAAAATAAATAATAAGGAATATAGCTCTGACTGACATGGTTTAGTGGATTGAGCACCTGTCTGTGAACCAAAAGATTGCAGGTTCAATTCCCAGATCAGGGCACATGCCTGGGTTGCGGGCCAGCTCTCCTGTAGGGGGTGCGTGAGAGGCAACCACACATTGATGTTTCCCTCTCTCTTTCTCCCTCCCTTCCCTGTCTAAAAATAAATAAAATCTTAAATATATATAATATATATATTATATATACACAATATTATTCATCTCCTATCTTATCTTTAAAAGATAACCATTGTTAAGCCTTTTGTTTATACATTTTATGTACATATATAAACAGTTTTTAAACAAATAGGATCAAACAATATGTACCATTTTGACTTGTTTTTACTTAGTTAATATATTCTAGACATCTAGAGAAGTTCATTTGTCATACATAACTTTTCCAAGGATTAAAATTCAAAGCATAGAATATAATTTCTGAGCGACTTTGCAACCAGGGATGATGACAGATGCAGATTACAAGCAGGACTATTTCTGGTATTGTTTGGAGGCTAGAACAAATCACTTCTCCTACCTCTTATCCCTGTAAAAAGTAAACACACTGCAAAAATCCAGGCAAAACTAGTTTAAGATAAAGATTATGGGAAGCCTTGAATAGGGAAAAATAACCAGAGCATCATAAGATATGCCCAGGAAGAAAGGATATTTCTTCCATGTAATTAAAGCAATTGTATGGGTGGCATGCTTCAGGATTTCCATTCTTTGCATTGTATTTTTAAAATTTTGCTTTGTATTTGTTCAGCAAAAGCAAAGGCTCCCTCTAGCTTCCTTCCTCCTTTCATTGTTGCTTTATTGCTAGAAGCTTGGATTAGCAGTGGTATAGGTGGAAAGAAAAACCTGTGGGCCTCTCTCTGTGTTCAAGTTAGCTGTAGGATCTAGATACTTAAAGAAAAGGTTGTGATATGTAACTCTTGTCCTCTTAGTACTCGTTCTTCCTCTAGGGTTTTTGGGCATCTCTATTGGCTCTACTCTTAGGATCCTGCATACTCTTCACCTGAACTAACACAGTAGGTTTCCTGGGTTTGCCAGTAGTGAGTAGAATTTGGACCGACTTGTTTATCCAGAGTAGATCAAGATATTCGGAGGCCCTGTTCATTGACAGGGTTGTGTTAAAATATCAGGTAATCATAAATAATAGTAGTAAGATGAAAACTAAATTCATTGCAGATATTTTCAGTGGAGTTTAATTTTTTTCTTGATAAATAGCATGTTTTTTTTTTAAAGAGAAAGAAACATAAAAGTAAATTCGAGTTTAGGTACTTTGTACTCAGTCAGTTTTAGAGATAATCCTGGACTGGTCATTCGAAGACCATTCGAGATTCCATTTTAGTTGTATAATTCTTTGATATCTTAGGGTTTTATAAAACATTAATTTAAAATTTTACTTTTCCTGATTATTATGATAGGTAAATTTATTGTTGGGGCCAATAGCTATATAGTCAGTAGGCAAAGAGTATTACTTGATAGTGTCAAATAATCTCACAGTGTGTGATTTAAGTCAGTGAAATATAAGTCAAGAAATGTATATTCTACTAGTATTACAAGAACAACAAAGAAAAGTGCTTTGGGGAGTTAGGTCTGATAAGCTGTTAGAAGTGGTCTTAGGATACAAGGCAAATTGTTGACTTATTAGGATTACATTCTGTTGCAGAGCCTTTCCTTGTCTTAGAGCACCACCTCCCCCCACAGCAAATCATTACTCCCTTATATTCTTTATTAGGTTCGCTTTGGAAAATTACATCTTTTTAATACAAATTTTATCTTCTGAGCAAGGTAAGCCTTTTTGTCTTTAATGCATTTATTATAAGTTGAAGCCGTTTGATTGAGAGTAATAACAGGAAAGCACTATTTCCCTGAAAACTAGAAGAGAAAAAACCATTTAAAAGGCAAGCTTTGTCTATTTTTCCTTAATCACCAGCATCTATCTCTTATGCCATTGAGAAGCATGCATGCTGCTTTATTGTATGTAGAAGGATGTATCAGATGTCTCCTGTGAAATGATTTTGAATGATGTGGGTCCATTCTAAGTGTCAGTTCTTAAGAATTTGGTATCTTCCTTCCTTTTTAAAAAAAATTACTTTTTTTTTTTTGGAGATAATTGTAGATTTATATGCAATTGTAAGAAATAACAGAGAGAGCCTATGTACTCTTCACCCACTTGGAACGTCTTGGAAAAGCACAGTATAATATCAAAAGTGGGATATTGACATTGATGCAATCCACCAAACTTTTTCAGATTTCACCAGTATTATACATTCGTACTCATTTGTGTGTATGTATTTAGTTGTATGCAGTCTATCACCTTTATATGTATCCACCATCACAGTCAAAATACAGAAAAGTTATATTGCCACAGATACCCCTAGTGTTACCCTTTTATAACCACACCTCCTTCCTTTCTCAAGAGATATTTTTGTTTTGTTTTTAAATGCCTAGTCATTTTTAGTCTTGACTTAAAACAATTTTTAAAAAATTCTATACATATATTTAAAAATTACTTATTTAATTTTTTAAGTGTGGTAAAAATATCCAACATAAAATTTGTTATCTCATCCATTTTTAAGATTGCAGTTCAATAATGTTACTTCCATTCATACTGCTGTGCAGTGGCTCTCCACATCTTTTTCATCATGCCAAACGAAAGCAACACCTCCCCTTCACCATCTTTCTCAGTGCCCTGGCAACCACCGTTCTATTTCCTGTTTCTGTGAATTTGACTACTTTAAATACTTCATATAAGTGGAATCAAACAGTGTTTGTCCTTGTGGTTGGCTCATTTCATTTAACATATGAAAGGTTCATCCATGTTGTAGCATGTGACAGGATTGCTTCCTTTTTAAAGCTAAATAATATTCCATTGTATGTGTATACCACATTTTGTTTATTGATTCATTGTCTGTGGATACTTGGGTTACTTCCACCTCTTGGCTATTGTGAATAATACTGGTATGAACATGCATGTACAAATTATCTCTTCATAACCCTGCTATCAAAATTTTTGGATATATACCTGGAAGTGGAATTGCTGCATCATATGTCATTCTAGTTTTATTCTTTTTAGGAAACACCACACGATTTTCAATAGTGGCTGTATTATTTTACATTCTTATCAGCAGTGTATCACTGTACTTTATGATGTTTGAATAAGATTTAATTCATCAATTTTTGTTTTATTTTCTGATTTTATTAACTTTTCTTTTACACTCGATAGAGTGAATACTAGTGCAAATAGCAGATGAAATATTTTGCATTAGAGAATGTTTGTATACCAAGGATGAGTCTCAAAGGTGATGTCTAAACACTTTAGAGTCAGCTCTTTAAATTATAGAAAATAGCAACCCCACCTGAACTAGTTTAAACAAAAAGAGGGATTTTATACAAGGAAACTGGGACTGAATCTAAGAATGGTAATGTGGCAGGGCCTTAGAAATCACTAAAATGAGACTTGACTGTCTCTTATCTTTGATGGATCTATTTTTCTTTCATTGTGTATCACATGGTGATGAAATGGCTGTTTACAAATCCTGCACCCTTCAGCTTCAGCCTTCCAAAGACTGAGGCGCTCAGTTGGTCTCAATACAGAACTCCCAGGGGAAGGGAATGCCTGGCAGGGCTGGGGCCAATTGCCTGCTCGCACAAACATGGCCCGGAGAATGGAGCCAAAGCAAGGACCCAGCATATCTATGGAGCTAGATGGATTGACTGGGAGGCCACTGGTTGTCAGAAAGAAAGGGAGTGAATGCAAGAGATTCCTAATGAAAGCTGTGCTCAGGAACTCTTTATAAATGAAACTTCAATGAATGGTAATCGAAGATATATTGAAAAATAATGGAGCTTGAAAAGTTTTGGGTAAGGACTATTAAAATGACCTGAGGCAAAGACTTCTTAATGAAATTGAAAAATTCTGTTTAGTAGTGTATAAAAAGTTGAGGGCCAAGAGAGGAATTGCCTGACATTCTTAAAATTATAAGTGATAAATTAATTGACTAATGTCTGGAATGATGTAAATTAAGGGATGGATTTTTAAATGTCTTAACACTGTTATTTAGTATAGAAAATAGAAAATTTCATATCAAACAGCAATAAATTAACTTACATAATTTACTTTGAAGGTTTCTAAGTATATTATGGGTATACATATGGGTATATGGGTAATATATGGGTATACCTGTATACTTAATAAATATATATATATATTATGGGTATATGATGGGTATATACATATATATATAATGGGTACATGAGTATATTTGTAAGTATACTATCAGACAAATTGATGTATTATGACTACATGAGCGAGACATTTAGAGGAAATTAATGTGTAGCCTTAATCTTTGAAGTCATGGAGGAAATTACTTTCTCATCAAGCATTAGCAATGATGATAATCACTAAAATTTATGTAGTACTACTATGTGTCAGGCACTGTGCTAGGCATTTTTATATCTATTATCTCATTTAACCTTTTCCAAACCATGGGTGCTCACAGTTTGTTAAATTGAGTTTTCTAAGATGTTTTCCAGGAGAATTATTAACACTGTGCTTTTCCTTTCAGAGATGTGGTATTGGATCTTTCTCTGGGCTCTCTTCTCCTCTCTGTTTGTCCATGGTGCTGCAGGAGTGTTGATGTTTGTGATGCTGCAGAGGCATAGGCAGGGGAGAGTAATCTCTGTCATTGCAGTCAGCATTGGATTTCTGGCTTCTGTAACTGGAGCAATGATTACTAGTAAGTTGATTTTGTTTCGTTTAAGGACAGAATTTTATATGCACTATGGTTTTGGTAATGTTATTCTTATTGTAACTAACATGTCATCTTTTCAGCACTAATTGCACTTCACCTAGAAGGTAAAGATCAGCTTATTTACTCATTGAAATGGTTTTTGTACTTCTATGTGAAGATTCATGTTTTGTGGGAAATGCAAAAACTTGTAAGAGTTGACGGTGACAAAGCATTTCATGGGAAAAATTATCTTATAATGTGTGTGGTTTCTGCTTTAAAGGAGCTCACTATCTCGTAAGGGAGAAAGATAGTCACACAAATATGATGGTGATAACTGTCCTTAAAAAGAGTGAAGATACAGCCCTTTGGTCATTGATGTCATCTGCCTATAACTACAAAATGAAATTGCGCTTCCTTCTTATATACCAATTTATGACACAAATCTCCCTAGGCCTACTAGAAATTCATCACTTTAGATGCCCTCTAGCTATTTGCAAGGTTTCTGCTGTGCTGCCTCATGTGTATTTCATGCCAGGCCTCAGGTTCATTCCCTCTGGCCCTCTCCTCTTCACACTGTCTTTAGACTCCAACTCTAGCTTTAGGTTCAAAGAATATTTCTGGTTTCTGCTGTGCTAGTGGAGCCAAAACTTCTTGACACACCTTGAAACTGGAGGATGCCACAGCTGCTCCTTCATGTGGTCCTGCCAGAAACTGGCTACTTGTCCGTGCTGCTACTGATTCTGTCAGTGCCACTGAGTAACAGAGGCTTGTGTTGGCCTTTGTTCCTGGCCTGCTTCCAAATGTCTGGGGCAGCCCACTGCCACCACTGCGTCTGTTTTCAGACTCCAAAAAGGACTTTTTACTTTCTAGTTGGCTCCTAGCCCCAGAGATCAGAGGAGGTCCTTTTCTTCTACACCTCTAAGGCCTCTCCTTCTGTATCCCACACTCATCGTTTCCCAGGGTGGTTGGCATGCCTTGTCTTGGGAGGAAAGCCCTGTTCCCATGTCTCTGGGTATGTCTGTGGCACTAATAAGACAATCATAAAATGGTTGTGGGAAGTAGCCAGTTGTTTCCCTTCTTCGTTTACTACTTAGTTTGTGTGTGTGTGTGCACGTGCATGTGTGTGTGTGTGTTATCTGGTACTAGGTGTTTGTTGTTGTTGCATTCAACCTGTAGCTTTATCATATGGTTCCTCTTCCATTTTGCCATAGATAGGGTTAAAACAACTGTCCAGGTTTAGCTGAAGCATAGCATATGCATAGTGAAAGTGTAGGAGATTCAACTGGAAGGACAGAATGGAGCCAAATCCTAGAGGATCTTGGAAAGCCAGCCGGAAAGTGCTGCAGGCTGTGGAAAACAAATAGATATTCTTGCATAGTGTTGGCAGGGGGCAAAGCAGTTCAATGGAAAAAATGTGTTTTATAGCTGAATATAGAATATATGTGAGGAACCAAGAGAAAACTCTGGAAGAGCAGAGACCTTATCTATTTTCATCGCTGCTACATCCCCAAAATAAAACACTATTTGGAATATAAGAGATACTCAAAAAATACTGGTTAGATGGCTGGATGTCGTGAGGGAGGAAGAGCAGAGGAAAGGAAGAAAGGAAGCCTAGAGAAGAGGGGAGGTAAAAGGGAAGGAAGAGAAATTAAGAGGCAATAACTATAATTCAACCATGAGGCTGGGATTTGAACTAGAGTGATGGCAGTAGATTGGAAAAAGGACTTAATTTTAGGACTATGGCCAAGGGGGGAAAATCCAAATTAGTGATTACTTATTTACTTTGGTGGAGTGCAGAGAGACGTGAAGGGGACTGCCAGTGGTTTTGATGGGGGCCGCTGTGGTGGTCGTGGGACAGTGAACTGGGGAGGGAAGGAGGAACAGCTTGTTTGTGAGTCATAAGTAGCATGTGTGTTTATCGGTACAACTTTTAAAACATTTTAAAGAAATGTCATCTACTTCCATTTATTTCAGTGATATATGTACATATGCTACCTATTTTCAATTCAGTCAAGAATAAAATAAGCCAATGATTTTAGAAACTGCAATGTTATATTTTAAAATTCTTGAAAATACAAGTCTGACACAATTTCAAGTAAATACTGTGTATCCAGGTTAGTAATAAGACATTTAAATTTATTCTGGCTAATTTCTGACCTGCAGACACTTAAATTAAGAAAACTAACTAATGTAAATATTTAACTAAATTTTCTTAATGTAATTTATTAGTGTCGGAGCACTCATAGCTTTTTATTCAGTGCAGCAGATGATTCTCGTGTATCTTTGTTGCATAAGATAGAATATCGACACATGTCTATTACAGGGTCTGGCACAAATGATGTCCCCTTTTTATTACAAAGTCATAAGCATGTAATTCTGTAGTATAACAATATCACACTCAGGCACACCATATGATATTTTAGGTGAAATGTTCAAATTAAAACTATAATTATTACACACATATCATTTCCCTACCAAGTACACTCAAGCAGGTGTCACTTCTGTTGGACTCTGTATTTAGCTATTTCTTAGATTTTATTGCCAGGATAGAGTGATTTCCCCATTTTCGTTAGTATAGATAATTAGTACCACCAATAGGAGAAACTGGGTTTCTCTGCAGTGCCGTCATGACATTTTACAAGGTGGGGCAAAAGTAGGTTTGCAGTTTGTATGGAAATAATACAGTAATTAATAAATAATGATACAAGAATAGACTTTGTTTCACATAATCACAACTGTGAAGCTACTTTTGCCATACCCTATATATCTGTCTAATTTTGACAAGGCATAAAGTGACATTTTGTTGTTGGTTTAATTTGCATTTCTCTGATTACTTAATTAATTAGAACATCTCTTTCTATACTTATTGTATATTTAGATTTCCTTTTTTGCAAATTGCCTCTTTAATGTATGTGCCTACTTTTCTTTTGGGGTTCTATCTCCTTATTAAATTACAGGTGTTCTTAAAGATTAGAGATGATGTTCTCTTATTGCTATTGGACTCTGCAAACACTTCCAGTCTTTCACCTGTCACCTTTATCCATGATGTTATTTATTGGGCAGAAATCCTTAATTTCTTCACAGTCAGCTAAAGGATTCTTTGCCTTTTGGTTAATAATTTAGAGTTTCATTTAATAATTTTCCCCCACGATAAGGTCAAAAGATTTTCTGATATATTTTCTTCCATTAATTTTATAGTTTTACTTTCTATATTAAAATATTTACTTCATTGAGAGCATGGATCAGCAAGTATTTTCTTAAAGGGCCAAGTAGTAGATATTTTAAACTTTGCAGGCCAGATGGTCTCTGTCATAACTATTCAATTTTGCCATTTAGTATGAAACTTGTCATAGGCATATGTAAATGAGTAGGCATGGCTTTTTCAAATAAAACTTTATATGCAAAAACTGATGTCTGGTATTCAGGTCCTAATTTCCCCCCTGGTCCAGAGTCTACCTTTGTATTTGGTATTAGATAGAATTCCAGGTGCCTTTTTTTTTTTCTCCCATAGAGGAAATAAATTTTTACCATACCGACCACTAAAATACACATTTCTTCATTGATTTGTGGCATCACCTTTTTGTGTATTATGTTCTCAAGGTACATATATGTCTTTGAACTCTGTTCTTATTTGTTGATCTTTTTATCTGTTCTTGCAGCAAGGCCACATTTTTTCATCCTCATGGTGTTGTAATACAAGCAGATCTCATTTTATTATGCTTTACTTCATTGCACTCCACAGATGTTGCATTATTTTACCAGTTGTAGGGAAAGCCTCCCCCAGAAAAAGATCATGATTTGCTTTATTGCAATATTTGCTCTAATGCACTAGGCTGGAACCAAACCCACAATATCTCTGAGGTATGCCTGTATTTCTTTCTTTTTTAATCCTCACCCAAGGATATGTTTATTAATTTTAGAGAGTCAGGAAGGAAGAGAGACAGAGAAACATTGACTGGTTGCTTCCCCCTGCACCCTTCCCCCCTTTACACAACCTGACCAGGGATCGAACCTGCAACCCAGCCAGCTATGGGCCCTGACTGGGAATAGAACCTGCAGCCCTTTGATGCACAGGATGATGCTGCAGCCGAGCCACCCGGCGAGGGCATGCTTGTAATTTTTAGTATCTGATAGGGCTAGTTCCCTCTCATTTCTGTTCTTTCTCAAAGGTAACATAGCTGCTCATGGATCTCGATTCTGTCAGGTAAATTTTTAAAAATGTCTGTTGAGTTTCTCAAAAAGTATAGCATGGATTTTTATTGAGATTTAATTCAATTTAGAGGTTAATATGAGAAGAATAGCATATTAAATTAGTCTACCTAAGAACATGTAATATATCTCTCTTCAGATCAAATTGTGTCTTTTGTTGGAGTTTAAAAATGTTTTTCTTCAAAGAAGGGTTGCATATTTTGATTATTTCCTAAATTCATTGTGTTTTGGTTGCTGTGCATAGCTGGTGTCTCTTTTGATTATGTTGTTTAGTTTTATCGGTGTAGAGAGATGTGGTTAAGTTTTGTATGTTGAGTTTACGAAAGATTAGAAAGCAGAAACTGGTTCTTTGCAGTTAATAAGATGAATAGATTGCTAATTAAAAATGAAGACAGAAAAGTAAAATATAAAGCAAGATAGAAGAAATAAGTGTAGATCCAATAATAAAGACAGGATAAAGAATTATTAAAGTAGCATAATTTTGTAACAGCTATATATCCCTAAATATAAAAAGCAAAGTTAACATAAGAAAAAACAGAAAACGTGAGTGGGACAATAAGTATTTTTAAACAATTGAAATGTTGAAGACTACTTTTTCCAGAAGAACACAGAGCCAAATGTGTTTACAGATGATATCTACCAAGTTTCCAGAAATAGTTAGTTCCTGTTTTATCCAAATCATTGCAGAAAATGGAAGAGTAAGAGCTGGGGGCACAGCTTATTTACAGAGGCCACAGTTACCTTGTTGCTAAACAAGATAAAGACTACACAAGAACAGAAGAGTGCAGGCTCATTTACCTCATGCATGTTGTTTTAGGTGTGCAAACATAGCTCAGTGTCAGAAATGAGTATGGCTGCGTGCCAATAAAACATTATTTATGGATGCTAAAAATTGAATTTTATAATTTTCATTTATAATGAAATGGTATTCGTCTTCTGATTTTTCCCAACTCTTTAAAAATGTAAAAAGCTTCCATAGTTTTCATGCTGTACAAAACAGGTGGTGGGCCAGATTTGATTTACAGATTATAGTTTGCCAAACCCCTGATCTAACTACACAAACTGGTAGAAATCACCACCCTACTAAAACTAAGCCTACCTTCACCTTTATATTTTTTTTCTCTCAAGAAATATGAAGGGAAATCAAATCCCTTTTCACTGGTGTTCCTCCTACAGGCACTTTCTGTTGCTGAATATTGACATCTCCCATCCACTGGTGACTTTTCTCCCAGTTTCCCCTGTCCTTACAGGTTTATCTTTTTACTCACCTTCAGGTCAACTCAGCAGTGTTGCTTTCTCCCCTGTGTCTTCACTGCACCAGTCTTCTCTAGCCCTTGATACTTTTGGGATCTTTCCTTATTCCTGATTACTGGAAGTTTCTAACATGTACAGTTTATCTCAAGCACTCTATCTCACTTCTGTCTTGCTCATTCCCACCCAGCTTAGCCTCATATTTCACTAAGAAAATGATGACCGTAATGTTTGTAATTTTTCAGCTGACTATTGTGCAGCAAAATACACTTTAAAGTGAGTGAAAAATAAAGCACAAAATATTTGTTAATGCATATAAATGTAAAGATTAATACCCAAAATTATTTTTAAAACCCTGTGGATTAAATAGGAAAAAGACAATCCAATTGAAAAAGGGACAAAAGATTTGACAAGCATTCTATAGAAATAGAAACCTTAACGAAATGCAAATTAATGAGAGAAATAACACCTCTCACCCACCAGATTGACAAAAATTTAAAAGAACAAAAGAAAATAAGAACAATCTAACAACAGCCAGAGGGGAGGAGGGAAGGGACAGTGGGAAGAAGGGTTTCCAGGAACTACTATAAAGGACACATGGACAAAACTAAGGGGGAGGGTGGAAGCAAGGGAGGGAGGTGGGTTTGGAGGGGTGAGAGGAATGGTGGGGAGAAAATACAGACAACTGTAATTGAACAACAATAAAATAATTAAAAAAATAAAAAACCCAGAAGATAAGGATATAGATTAGTAACTGGATTATAAATTGGTACAACTACTTTGAAAAACAGTTTGGCATTTTCTAGTAAAATTGAAAATGCCTCTAACATTGGACTAGGCAGTCTGCCTTTACCCACGCGATGCAGAGAAACTCTTGACTGCTATGTGTGCCAGGTGTTATGTACAAGGATGTTTACAGAATCAGTCTTTGTCGTTGTTGAGGACTGAAAACAAGTGTCATTGGCAGTAGACTGGATAAATAAGTTCTAGTATATCCATAGTTGGAATTCTATTCAACAATGAAAATGCATAAATTATAGCTACATATAAAAACATGGATACCTCAGACATTAATATGGAGCCAAAAATTCTAGGATAGAGCATCAATGTATATAAAACTTCTCTATTTAAAAAACTAAATAATGCATATTTTATTAATATAAACAGGTGGTAAAACTGAAGAAAAGAAAGGAATGATAAAAAACAAGTTCAGAGAGGGAATGGGACATGATTGTGGATCTTCAAAGGAAATTGTAATGTTCTTTTCTTCAGTTGGATGTTGGATACTTGGGAGGTTTTTCTAAAAATAATCTACGCAGATTTTTATAAATACTCTTTCATATCTGCTCAATATTTAATAGCATTGCTCTCAAAATCATTTAATAGGCACACAAAATTATTACTACTTCTAGATTAAGAATTTCACTGGAACGGTGTTTCCTGACTAGTGCTTCTCCATTGTGAAATGATAGGATGCAATGGGAACTTTCTTAAACCTACTTCTTCTGGAGGGCAGTTGTAACTTGAAATTTGGTTGCTAACTGATTATCCACTGGGAGGTAAATGGCAGTTGGTTTTATCTTCTGCATAACATTATTAAATGTTTTCCTTGATTGTGAAAATTCTGCAGTTTTACAGTGGTTTTTCTTCTTGTTTTAGATTCTTGCTTCTTCCCTCATCCTTATAGGCTCTATATTTTTGTCCTCTGTTCCTTGAAAGAAAAGTGGGATGTTTAGTAATTGTGTGTGTTTGTTTTTCCTCAAAAAGCAGAGCCTTCCAAAGTGAAATCCATTTTCTCCTCACTGGAATAGCTAATACTAAATAAAGGAGTCAGCTTATTTGGAAAAGAAGATGACAGTGAGGAAGAAATGTTTTCTGTACTCACTCTTCTACTCCCGGAGGCCCTTCTCTTATTCCCTTCTCACATTGCACAGGGTGCTTTTCCATGGCTCCTGACCTCCAGTTAAATTCCATGCCCGTGTGGAAGATGTCCCATAACTGATTCTGTGGGCCCTCCGTCTTAAGGCAAAAGTATTTAAGCCCCAATCCTGAAACTTCAAAGGAATAAAAATAATAAATATAAACACGTCTTTTAATCACATAAAAAACATTTTACTTTTAATGCAATTTTTCTTTTTTCACAGACATTTGCTGATAACAGTATACTTATTCCTCACTATTTTAAATCAAGAGTTTAGTGAACTTTGTCACTGTATGCAAGTATTTTTGTTTGGAAAATAGGACTGAAAGATATTCTGGCCTTTTAAAATGACAGTTTCTTGTAATTGTAGGGAAGTTTAGGCAAGTTGGTGTGGAAATTAAGTTTTAAAATTAATTTTAATTACATAAGTAATGCATTGGTTCACCCCTTGTATTCATGGATCATATGTTTTAAGGCCCCCAGTGGGTGCCTAAAACTGAGGATTGCACCAAACCTAAAATATACCATGTTTTTTCTGTACATACAACCTTTTTACTTAGAGAGCACATCATATCTTCTCTTTGGCATTTTCACATTGCAACATCATTGCCCTTGTGTTTGGGGCCATTATTAAGTAGTGTAAGGGTCACTCAGACACAGGCACCATGGCACCACAGCGGTGGGTCTGAGCATCGAGAAGGCAACTCGGACTCACGCCTGATTCCCGTCCAAGGTGGGATGGCCTAAGATCTCATCAGAAGGGCATGCAGTAGAAAACCTATGAATTGTTTGTTTCTGGAACTTTCAACTTAATATTTTCACACCACAGTTGGCCACAGGTAACTGAAATCACAGAAACTGAAGCTGTAGATGAAGGATTTATCTATATATTATATATAACTTTTCTTTATATTAAATTTAAACCACGGGTAAGGCAGGGGTCTCTTTTGACTAGCACTCCTGAAGCAGCTCTTCTCAGATGTAACCCTATTTCCAGTTTGGTTATATGCCCCCAGACTTCTGTTTCTACATTGTATTCATACACACATACATATATGTGTATTTACATGCATGTACATGTGTGTGCATGTACTAGTAGAGAATATATGTTTTATGTTTTATTGTATAATGATTTTTTGTCAGTTCATGTATATCTATATATTTGATGATGGATATTGGGATTTTTGCTTTTTTGTTTCTTCTGCTATTACAGAAAATGCTGCATCAGTTGTTACATGTGTGTGCATATGTGGTGTGTGTGTGTGTGTTCTGGATACCGATCATCAGTTTGTTATACATATAGCAAGTATTTTTTTAGTCTACCTCTTGATTCAAATCTGGTTATGGTTTATGCTGTTTTTTTGTGTGGTCTTAAACTGACCTCCTAGGATCATAAACATAGTCTCTTATAAAGTTTACATTTGTCGTTTTGTTTCTAACATTTAGTTCTTTAATACATCTGAAACTTATTTTGGGGAATGGTGTGAAGTAGGGACCTAGATTTACTGCTTCCCAGTTGCTGTAACACCACTTACTGAATGGGGAATCACTGGTAGGAAAAGTCTCTAATATTTACTACCACGGTGACTGCTAGTCAAACTGGAGTACATGCTAGGACCAGACGTTATTCTGCGCGCTTCCTGGGGACTGTCTCTAACCCCGGACCCACCAGTCCCGCAGTTGAGGAAGCAGCGCGCAGAGACTGATTAAACGACCGCCCAGCATACCACCGCTGCTGGGTAGTGGGCCTCGGATGCTAACCCGTGAGTCTAGCCGCCGGACCCTTGCTCTCAAACACACATAAGCCTGTAACTTTGGAGTGACAGATTTGTTTGCTGTTTCCTAGGCAGCCTGGGATAATAATTGCTTAGATTTTTTACTTCTAGGATCATTTTTGAAAACTTAGGGCTGGAAATATGGAGACCAAATTGTGGTTTTAAAAATTGAAGACAGTCATGGAAATTTAGGATAAATCTTCATAAAAAAACAGTATTTTCTTGGGTTTATTTTAGCGTAATATCTGATAACAGAGAAGGTATGGGATCTTTAAAAATTTTTATGAGCGGCATCCAACTCTGAAATTCCAGGATATGACCAGTTATACAAGTGAAATTTCTTACTTGATTGAGTAAAACATTGGTGCCATTAGGAGTTTTATTTAATATTGAGATGGTTATCAGTTACTTTATTATTTTCAGAATTCCTTGTATTCTTTTTCATTTAGTGTAAATATGCAGTGGTAGAATAATTAGGGGATTTGTGACCAGACTAACCTGGGCTGGAATTCCAGCTTGTGTATGTATCATACATAATTCCTTCGGCTAGCAATTGAACCTCTCTCAACTTCCTTTTTTCTCATCTTCAAATTAGGTAATAATGCTTAGGGGTGGTATGATAACTTAAATAATGTAATATTTGTAAAGTTCCTATCAAAGTATATAGTATTCAGTAAATATACATTTAATTTCCTTCTTAAAACATGCATATGAAAGCCCTTGCTTTCATATTAATAATAAGCTTTTAGATTAATAATTCGCTTTTCCCATATACACAGACTGGCACAAATAATGCTCCTTTTTTATTACAGAATCTTTTAGTACAATATGATAAGGTAGTTCTATAACATAATGTCATACGCCATATGATATTTAGGTGGAATGTTCAAATTAAAACTGTAAATCATTACACTCGTATTATTGCCCTCCCAGCCACACTCCAGCAGGCCTCACTTCTGCTGGACCCTAATAGACGCATACAATAGTTTTTATTTCGGATATTTTAAATGACTAAGGAATTTCTTAGCTTAATGTTACGAATAAATTTCTCTGTCAAATAACTGTAAATCCAGTGTCTTCAAATAATTTATCTCTGTTCTTATTTCTACATTTGACCATTCTAGGAGACGTAGACAGTTTTTTCTAGAAAAAAGTGTTAAGGCCCTCTCAACCTGTGAGATGGCATACTACAGCTTAAATATTTCTTCCTTTATGATTTCCAAATGTCCTTTTAAAGTCAGCCACTTAGATGCCACATCATTACATATGCTATACTAATAAGGTAAAATTTTGAACCAGGCGGGCCCTTGTGACTGATCCCCTCAGTTTTGGAAGTACACCTTATCTAAACACTTTCTCCTAAAACGTGTCAAGTTCATCTTCCATTTTTATCAGATGTTACCATAGTGGTCTCCAAATAACCTTACAGCCACATGCTTTATTAAGAGCATAGTAAAAAACTTTGTATGATAGATTGTGAAGTGAATTTATCAAATATTGTTATTTTATACATTTAATAATTCACTTACTGAAAGAAATAAAATGATACTAAAATTTTCTCAAATCATTTAGAAGTTACATTATTAGATTGTGTAGATTTTGTATTATCATTTATAATTATCAATATATTGTGTTATATACATGTATTTATAAAGTGCTGATGAATTTATGGCTAATTTGACGCCCAGAAGAGAGATTATATACAATAATGAGTTATTTATTTCTTGTGAACATATTTGGTGTCAAGCAAGCAACATATACCATAAATATGTATTTTGTAGTTGAATAGAAAAGCATGTTTTTCACTTGATCTTAGCCAAAAGGCCAAGAAGCAGAAAAACATGTTTCTCAATTATGTAAGTGTAGTATGGTTAACTTTCACCAATCAAATGGGAACTCTGCCAGAGAAAATTTGTAAAATGAGAATGATCAGTGGCTAACTCTGTTCTCGTAAAATGAAAAGAGATCTTGTAGTGCGCTGTGAAGTGAGTGACTGTTGCTTTGTTTCTTCGCCCGTTTCTCGTGCAGGTGCAGCAGTGGCAGGCATTTACAGAGTGGCAGGGAAGAACATGGCCCCCTTGGAAGCGCTGGTGTGGGGCGTTGGACAGACGGTACTGACGCTGATCATCTCCTTTTCAAGGATCCTTGCCACACTTTGAGATTTCTGTGGAAATGACTTCACATAAAGAAACAAATGTACAGATTCTCTGAAAATGGCACTGTTAGCGAGTGGAAATGAAATCACACAAGAATTTTGGAAGGAGCAGGTCAGAAAGTAAGGCCTTGAGCTGTGTGGAAAGATTGCCCTCTGGTGTTCAAGTGATTGCACTACCGCACTGCACCTTATGTGCCTCCATCCCAGGCAAGGCGAATTACACTATGAGAAGCTACAAGAAAAAGCACCTTGTTTAGCTGCCAATCAGGTTAACATTGGTGTTGAATCATCATTTTTAACAGTGTTGTGTTTAAGTTACAGGGACATTTTGAAGAATTGATGTATGTGCCAAACTCTTTTTTTATACATTGATCATGTGACAATTTGCAAGTGTAGATGTAGATGAGTGCTGTGAACATGTTTGACATGAATTCAGGTAACGTAGTGAGACTTTTGTTTTGTAATGCTAAGTCCTGTATGAGTGCTGAATACTGAATCATTTACTATGAGATAAATTATTTGATTTTCATTGTTGAACGTTTCTGGGATTTAGGGCTTTAATATGTTTAGGCATTATTGTTACTCAGTTTATGTGGAAAATAATACTTAATGGAAAACTAGCTGAACTCTTTTAAGGACTCAAAGTAGAACTATAGGGTGCATCCTTTTCACTCACTTAAATAACAGTCTTTTAATAGTTTCCCTCATATATAAATGTTCTGTTGATATAAATTCAAAACCTTTATGGGTAACACACACTGATTGTGTTTGTGTCATAAAAATATAATTTAAAAATTTCTTATGAATTTTGTTAGAAGTCTGAAATGCATGTTCTTTGACCCTTCTAAAGGAAGTTTTTGCCTTGTGTCTCGTGGAGAAAACATCTTTATAATTAGTATTTCAGTGGGATTATATTACTTGTTGCATATGTCTTGATTTTCGACAAAATGTAAACAATCTTTCATTCTGAAGTATTAACTGTATTTAAGAGTGGCCTAAATTAGGCTGTGAAAACAAAAAGCCTCATCTGTAGATAAGTAACAGTAAGTTATATAGGGAGATTAATAAACTATCTTACTTTGGACATGTGGTAGCACACTTTCACTAAGAATTGGAGAATTTAGTAAATAATTTTAAAATTTGGCAGTTATTCTCAGTGTATAAAAACAGTACTGAAATATATTTGAATGTTTCATTTTAGTTGTTCAGTTCTTGATTTATGCTGTTATTTAAGTTTATTAGAATGTGATGACATTTATTAGAAATGAAAAAGCCCTTAGTATAAAATATTTTAAGAGGTTTTGGCAGCCTATCCTTATTTTTTAGAGTATAGGAAGTAAGAGAGAGAGAACCTGGTTTAACTTCTACTGACACTTTTTTAGTACCAAGTACAATTAAAGTGTGCTAACTCAAAGGAGTAGCCATTGCAGAGAATATGAGTTAAGGACAATCCAAAATAATAATCTGCACACTCTAGCCTTGCTGTTTTATAACCTGATATGGTAAAAGGTAGGTTTCTATTGAGTCCCATTCAAATTTAAGACCTTTGTTATCCACACCACTTTTCCTTTACCAAACAAAACAAATGAACAAACAAAAAACAGGAAAACCAACAACTTAACAGTGAAGACTTGGTGGGGGTGGGGGGGTAGGTACTTTCATCAGTAGGGGAGCCAATTTGGGGGATTTTTTAATGCTGTGACTTAGAAATTTGATTAAAAAAACAATTAGCAGCTATGCATTCCTAGAGATCTTTGATCTTAAAATTGATTTTAAATTATGTATAACCCTGAAATTACTTTCATGTGTTCTTTATATTTTTGATGTTTTCCAAATTAAATTTAGGCATACATTTTCCAAATCAATTTGATTTCTCCTTTTCTGTTAGACTTGAATTCAGTATTCTTTCTTTATGAGGCTATTCTGTCCATAATTTAAAGTGTTTGCATTCTTTGAGAGGAATTACCAATAACATATTAGAGATGTACAAGATGAATATTTAAACATATGGTTATGTTATGATTTAAGAAAGTTGTCATGGTGAGGTAATATGGAGCATATGGTTCAGAATCCAAAATCAACCAGAAAATAACTTGGGTACATAAATAGATGTATGAATGCATGGACCAAAGAGATTTAAACTCCTGTTTTTACTCTAAAATGGAAATATAATTGGATGGTTAATAATTAATTTATAGAGTGTCCTAATCTCATTATCAAGTTGCTTTACATTATGAATTGTGTGTGTACGTGTACTTTTAACCTGCGGGGGGATTTTTTGGTTTCTTTGCTGTTTTCAGCTATTGCCATTAGAATTTTGTGTAACTGTCACTCTCGATGTTTTGAAATTCAGTTGAATAGTGTGAATTGAAGACATTATCTTAATAGTTATTTCTATGCTGAGATTGTTTTAAGTTAGTGGTTTTCTTAGAGACAAGAGTGTCTAATGATACATATTCACACACACACACGTCTATTGTTATATGCGTATATATAAGCTGCTATGCGAATACAGTCGAATTGGAAAGCTTTTGCTCAGTGAACATGTTCGGGTTCTAGTGAAGAATCTGTTCAGTCGAATGATCTTTTACACAGGTATGAGGGTGTTTGGGATTTTTTAATTTGGGGTTTTTTTGGGGGGTGTTAATAGTGCTGGAGATGCTTGTTTTTGATATGACAAAAGCCCTTATTGATATATTTGTGTTACACCTTCTTAAAACCTGTGATTTTTTCTTGTGTGATAAATGCAGGAAGGACAGGGGACATCTTCTGTAGTTTGCACTTCTTTATTTTAAGAAAATGTTTAGTAAAATATTGGTGACAGTAAAATCAGTTCCCCCAAATAATAGACTCCTATATGCCCAAACTAATTATTTTTTAACGTACTGGTTAGAAATAGCTGTAGACCAGAGTTTAGTCAGGGGGCCTTATCTAACCACAAATGATGCTTAAAACCTTTAAAGGGAGAGGGTGCAAGTAATCGCCCCCATGGGATGATTCCATTGGCTGTCTAGAATAAGGAAAGTCTTAAATAATGGCTATATTCAGTGCTTGCAGCTTAATTATTCTTATTTTAGAGCTTAATATTTACCAAACAGTGTTACAGTTTGTTACCCAATGTACTGTCTTAGTATTTGTGGCATTTGGTATATCCACTGCCCTAAAAAGTGTAAGGATTTTATTTGTACTTTAAGTGAGAAATAAAGAGCTGCCTTGTATATCATGTATTTGTGATGTAACGAACAGGGGTAATTTAAAATCAAAGAACATATTGGAAAAGTCCCTAGAGTACTTGAATTAAAACGAGGAGTGTGGGGTTGACATGTTAATATGCCCAAGCTGACACTTACAGACCGACAAATTCAATTTTGAAAATGCTTTCGATCTACTAAGTACAAAGTGCGATACTGAGCGTTTTCTATAGGAAGTAAAGGGATGGCTAAGAAAAGATTCCAGCCCTGAGTTCACCAAGAGCCAGCAAGGTGGTTTCAAATCCTGAAAAGATTGGGACAACATTTTGCTTCCTAATTCTATTTAAGAGTTCAGGTCCTTACCCTGCCCCAGATTCTGATATTTCCAGTCCACCCACCAAATGGAGTTTCAGTAACGGAGAGAGCATTGCTGTGACAGTGTGAGGAGAACACTGGATTCTAAACCAAAGACGTAGATTTGAATCCAGGCCCTGTTACTTGTTGACTTTTGTTTGTGAATGGCAAAACAGTGGTGGTTTGACAGTAAGTGATTGATAGTCAGTAGAATTTTTTTAAAATTACATTTTGCAATAGTAAGTAAATATGTTTTGAAAAATTCACCTATTTTCTTTCATTTCTATATTGTCCCTATATATATTTTAAGAAGGAAAAATTTAAATTATTTTTCTTACAGTCTTGCTTCCTGTACCTCCTCTTTATTTTTCAAATCAGCAGGTACTTATCTAAGAGCATTTTTAGGAGTTGGTGGTGGTGGAAATGGCCAGAGCAAGCAGGGTTACATGACAGGTGGTGTTTACCACAGGTTAGAGTAGGAAAAGGGTAGAGGCAGCCAGGATTTCCTTTTATCTTGCCCTGCTTCTTCCCTTGGCTTCATTCAGCAAACATTCACTGAGTCTCTACTGCTTGCAGCTTACTGCCTTGTTTCAGGGGTAGAGAAGTGTCTCCTCTGCCGCCCGCCCGCTTCCGCACCCTGGATGCCGGCTTCGTGGCACAGTGTACACGCTGTAGGGAGCGAGAGCTGGCTTCAGTGTCTGCCGGTCCATCGCTCTGTGGTCCAGGGTGCCTAAGCTCTACTAGTTGTTTGTTTCCTTGTATTTTTTAACCTAAAAAAATACTGTTATTTTTAACTTATGTCCATTTAATAATTCAACAAGTAACTATTACAATTTTTCCTCTCAGAAAATTTTAATGGGAATCTCTTCAAGGAGTTGTTGTTTGTTTTTAGGTGTAGAGAATGTGGAAAGCCACTGACGGAACTCTAGTAAGGTCTGGATTGCAGAGAAGTTAGGCAGCACTCGAGTAACTGGGTGAATTGCTCTTTCTTTTAATAGTCAGGGTGAGAATCTCAGTGGTTAAAATTGACTAGTAATCAACGGTCTCATAATTTCCCTTAACTCACTGGTGGCAAACACAAGTCCCGAGGGCCAAATCCGGCCCTCCACCTTGTTTCTACCTGGCAGCAGTGCTGAGCTCCCTGCCCCTAGTTAAGGAGCAGTTATATTCCTACAATCCTAGAATTACATTCGGCCCTTTGAAGGCAACCACAAGGCTGATGGGACCCCCGGTGAAAATGAGTTTGATACCTCTGCCAACTGTTGGTCCTTTTTATAACATCTGAGGGGGAAACTCTCCAGGATAAAAAGGACATTATTCGATTAAAAATGATAAAAATTTTCAAACATGTGGTAGCATTTTGCAGCAGAGGGAAGCTTAAAGATAGGGATGCACGCTGGGGGGTAACACAGGAAACAAAGGCATCCCTGATGAAGTCCCTGCATTATGTGGACAGTTTCCCCCTTGCTTTAAGGATATAAACCACATTGTATGAGTATGTGTACTGTGTGAGTCCAAAATGCTGTTTCTTTCTCTGTGAGCCAACTTCCCACAAAGCATTTTGAAGTCATTATTCCTTTTTTTCTGTGTGTGGTGGTGGTAGGTTTGCCCTAAGTGAAGGATCTCTGTTCAGTGTAGGCAATACAATGTTTTTGAGCACGTTGCTGAATCAGTATCTAAAAATGTGTCTGAATTTGTTCGGAGGAAGTAGTGCTTCACTTATACAGTATTTTCAGTAAGTGTGGAAATTTACTGAAATGTGGAAATTTCAGTGAAGTATCAGTTAATACTGTATTAAGTTAGTGGGCACACCCAGATTTCTAGTGAACTAAGCTGTGAACTGTAGCCCCTCTTCCCTGCGTTTAGAAGACTCACTTGCACATTCATTGCACGTACATCGAAGTCATTTATAGTAGCCCTGTCGTGATTTTAAGGACTGCTTCAGCAGTTTCCTAAAAGTCGCCTCCCTTTTCCATGCAGGTGTTGTATGCTACGGTTTAAACATATGTACGGCTTGTTGATAGAGTCAGCAGTGCTGGCTTTGAAGAGAATGTGCCTACCACCGTATGGGTATGCAACTGTAATCCTACTGAAAAATCGAGAGACTATAGGCAAGTCAAGAGAGCATGAACCTCTTACATATTTTTTAGACCCCATGCTGCACCCATCCATAGGGATCCCCCCCACCGGAAACACAACTGCCCCCCTTTGGGCGGTGCACTGAGACACGTAACTGAAACTGGAACATGGGGTAGTGTAAACATACAGAAGAAGGAACTGTAATGCATGTTACCATAACAGTAGCCCTGTTCTCCTAAATATTGTATGTATTGGCAATTCCTAAAGAGCATCACATTTTTAGAGCTCTGTGTAAGCGAATGTTAACTTGATGGTATTACAAACGACAAAGGTTTCCTCTGTTTTTAAGTTAACGTGTTTGCACATCATCGCTAAGTATCTCTGGGAAGGAACATTTTAAAGTTTTCTCCACAGAAAGCAAAATAGAGGCACCTGTTTGAATAGTAATAAAAATGGTTTACTTCCAATAATGGATGAGTTGATAGTCTAATTATTGATACTTTCTTAGTATTTGTGATATTGGATACATTTATGATGGAGGAATCTTTAAAAATTCTGGTGCTCTGTACATACATGAGCTCTGCACATTTAGATGAACATGTAAAATCCACAGTGTTTTTTCACTTTGGCCACACAACTTGGTGAAATTCGTATGATTCTACCATAAAGTGTTTACTCCTGACTCCAGCCATTCTGGGATGAGGAAATCAATTTTATTTTGAAGTTAACCAACTAAAATGTATTTATTTTAAATAGCAAAAATATACTTTACCTGATAGAAATTAAAAGACTTTCAAATTGTGTTAACTCTCAGACCACTGATGGATCATTTAGTAATCCGTTTTTAAAAGCTTAAGGATGTCTCAGTACCTTGGATGTTAAGATATTTTTCCAAAGTGAACCTAGTAAGATTCAGGATTGGCCTGTTATGGGGATTCAGAGTTAAGGAATGGTACAAGTGAAATAACTACTTACAGCTTCATAAAGATCAGTTACTTTGCTATTGGCAATGACAGATGACAGCTACTTTCATGTTGTATTTGTCTCCTTTTCTCTGTTTTTTTTTTAAAGTAACTTTGAAATGGGGAAAAATGTCAAAACAATTAAAAGTGGGATTTTAAAATTTAATTTTGTTGTGAACTAGAGAAGCTAGTAAAAACAGCATTAGTTTTGTATTGTAGTACAAGGGCAGACACTTTATGTAACCTTTAGAAATATGTTTACCATCAGGGATTTATTTTTGCTATCCAACTACTTAATGTACTGTGAAGCTTAGCGACGGGAGGAGTACGTGTTGGCAGGCGGCGCACAGACTCGGAGGTGGGTCTGGCCACGGCCCACGTTAGGTGAGCACGGCTTCCCTTCTGTTAAGACGATAAACTACACTGTATGAAAATATGTACTGCATGTTTACATAATACAGTTTAATTTTGAAGGATTATTTTTAAAAAAACTATGTTTATGTATAATACCTAACAAACTGTAAATATTGTATACTATTGATTTTTAATTTTATATAAGCAATTTTTTAATTTCCCAATTCATGTACAAATCTCATTGTGTATATAGCATAATTTCCTGGATAAGTCAAATTTTGCAGTGAATTTTAATTATTTTAACTGTGGTAAGCATCAGATTAGCCTTAGAGATGTTGATCTTTGTTTTAAATTATTTTTACCACTCATCTCTTCAAAGGGCAGCAATAAACATATGCAGGTCATTTTTGATTGTAGAAAGTTGGTCTGCAAAGATAAGCTCTAGGTTCCAATTCACTGCTTAAAAAAAAGATGCACAATTAATATCATCCACTGTCTAATCACAGGACCATTTCTGAGGTCTGTAGGTGGTGTTCCTCTTTGTAACATACAGGGTGATTCCACTGATACACACACAACAACTGTTAAAAGTGAATCCAGCACTTCAATGTCATAACACAGAATTTATTGGATTAAAATTTGTAATATACAGTATTTTAATAAAGTTTCTGTATTCAATTTCATGCACTTATATATAAATAAACCTGTCTTTAAAAGTTTTATGGGGTGTTTGATTCTCGATGACATATCTTTTCAATTCATTCTTTGTAAACTCAAATGCTTTCTCTCACCCTTTCATCAGTTTCTCTGGGGCAGTTTTACATACAGGTTTTGGAGGCAGTGCTGAAAGGTAATTATGAAATCTGAAAGACAAACTTGGTCTGGTTATAGTTAAACTTGGTCTCAGACCAGTCCTAGGCAACATAAGCATCTACTTCTAAGAGTTATGGTTTTGAAAAGCAGCCTATTGCTTTTAATAATAAATGACTACCATTTATTCAGTGCTCGCTAATGTTACACACTTCACATGTGTTCTCTAATACTTATGGTAATTAATGCTTCAAGTTAAGTGTTTTATCCTACTTTACAGATGAAGAATTTTAGGGTCACATAAGGTGAAAGCTTCTCAAGGTCACATAGCTAATAATTTCTACATTAGGGTTTTCTTACTGTTACCTGTGCCCACCCCCGACCCCCACTGTGCTGTGTTGGTTTCTACAGAGCATTCTGGGAGATCTTACCTATAGCAGGATAAGACCTCATTACTGAAGATCAAAAGAAATTACTGGGATTTGAAAAATGATCACCTCTGGATTTGTGTTTTCAAATTTACGCATATTTTTAATATTTGTTAGGGATTTCTAAGGAATGGTACTTGGTACCCAACTAGGCTTAACTATGCTGTCTGAGAAAAGGTTGGGGCTGACAGAACAAGCCACTCGAAGTATCACAGCCCTGCTGGGGTAAAGACCAGCTTAACTTTGAAACCTGTGCAAACAAAATGGAAGTAAATGTTTTTTCCCCCACACAGTGCCCGGCACAAATAACACCCCTTTTTAATTACAAAATCTTTTACTACAAAATCATAAGCATGTAATTCTGTAACATAACAATATTACACTCAAGCACGCCATGTGACATTTTAGGTGAAATGTTCGAATTAAAACTATAAACTATTACACCCATATTATTACCCTATCAACCACACTCAAGTAGGAATTACTTCTGCCAGACCCTGTATATTGACATTTTATTTTATGTAATTACTAAATTGAAATGCATTTCCTTTTTCTAGGTAACTTTCAATCATAGAATTATAAAATTATTAAACATTTTCTTCCTGACCATGAGTCTGAAAAAGTTCCTGAACAAAATATAAATCTTCAGATTAAAAAGGAAATTTCTATTATGATTCTATTACCTTTGACTCTTGAGTTAATGTTTTTGTAATGTTTTTTAAGAGGTAATCTCTCTGGGTGTTATATTTGCTGAGCACTGACGTGAAGCACTGGATTCCTGATTTGTTGCCATCTGTGTGGAACAGGGCCAGAGGGAAAAGCAATGTAGAAGAAAGAGGCTCAGGTCCTGCACTGAACTTTATGGTGGAGAATAAGTCTTAGACTTACTGAATAGGTACTTATGTCATCTCTGTTTTAGGGTTGAACCATTAATTCTAAAAGGTACCTGAAGTTTTAGGACATACAGAACAGTAAACAGGACCTATGGCAGATCTGTGAGGAGTAAAATTTGGGTTCGCCTCCAGCTTCTCATGGAAAATTAACTGAAGAATTTACCCCATTCCACTGTTCCTGTTCATATACCCTTAATTTTCTATTGTTCATTGTCAACAGACATTTTTCTTTTGGCCAAGTTTATGAACATTCTTCAAGCTCACACTGATTTGCAAAATAGAATTGCATCAGGTGGTTTTATTGCAAAGCAACAGTTTTATCACTAGATGGTGCAGTGGTTCCGTTTTACTTTTCCTCTTCGGTCTTGGCCGTTCTTACCTAAGAACCCAAGTTAACTTAGTCTGTACTTTTGGTCATTCTTACCCAAGAACCTTAATTAACTCAGTTTGTACTTCATTTCCATAGGATACATCTAATGTTACCTTTTCTTCTGATAAAAATGCACACTAGGAAATTAAAGTCAAGAGTTTCTACATGTTATCACTAACAAATTTAACCCTCCAAAAGATGTTAAAATACAGTGTTCAAGGTTTGTTTACAAATCAGAAAATGACATTAATTGTGTGATTTTGATAAGCCATTCATTAACCTGGACCTTGACTTATGTGTTTTCCTTAAATCTGTCATTCTGACTCAATGCGTAGTGGTTTTTATCTAATAAATACGCATAGTAGTTTATACTTTAGTGACATTTAGTTACATTTTTGGTCAACTTGGAATAAAAAGGAAAACACCAATATAACACAGTCAGCCTCACTGAATTGTGAGATAGTTTTAAATTCCTGCTCTGCAATTTCATACTTGACCTTGGCCAGGTTATTTCGCTCCTGGGATTCCCACTGTCCCCCATCAGTCAATGGGGAAAATGTCTCTTGTTCTACATAGCGGGTGCAGAGCAAAGCCTCTGCTCTGTCCCACTGGCCTTCTCTTGTTATTGTGGGCACGTGGAAGGATCGTGTAGTTCTAGGTTAGCCCCACGTTTTGGTAGTAAGTTTAGATTCCTTTATTTCAAAGTCAGCTAGATTCGGTTCTGTATAGTGCACAGTGCCTTTTTAGAGTATTTGTTTCAGGTTTAAACTGTCCCATTGAACTGTGTGCTGCTTTGGCAGCAAAGCCTGCTGAGGAAATTTACCTCAGTGGAAGAGAGCCTGGTTAGAAAACAATGAATAAACTTGCTCAGCTGGCAAATTCCTTGCATTCTCCAAACCTAATATGTACAAAATGAGGAAGCCAAAGCAGCCAACACTAAATCCCCTGAAGATGGTCGTGACTCACCTGTCAGCTGTGCACTGTCATCAGCCAGTTCAGATTCTGTTGCAAGTGGGCTTCTCAACTTTGTTTATTGTTCTGCAGAGACAGACTTGAGTCCAAACTCAGACAAGTGTTGCTCTTTTCAGCTCCAGAGCCTCTGATCTTCAAAGTGCAGGTCTCATCACACAGCGGTGGAGACAAACATGCCCCAGAACTCAAGGTCTTAAAGAAATCAGGACTGGACTTAAGAGGTCAGAGAAGAGGAACAGATTTTCATAGAACAACATTTCTCCTGTTCCTTTTGCTTGCTTTTTTGTGGGAATAGGTGTCGGTGGGCAACTCTAAGATGGGATACAAGGACACTTGTGTTATCTTTGGTGTGGAAAGTAGGAGAAGATACAGAGATGGGTGAGAGATGTTGCAGGGCTGAAGGAACAATTATGAGAGACTGCAGACGTGTGAAAGCCCTGTGCTTGCTCACTGAGTGGGGGAAGGATCAGACCTGGGTCTTCCTGGTTCTGACTCCTCCTTCACAGGGAGGCCTCATATGTCATTTTTTTTTCTGTAATAAGCATGGAAATGGACTAGCTGCTTTGTGGTTTCTTAAATGTAGGTTGAAACTTTTAATGGGACAAACAATATCAGTCTAGGTCTGTTATTGTTGGATTTTCCTAGATCAGGACCCATTTGACATCATTGACTTGACATTTGCCATATCCTTTATAGTTCTCAGTTTTAGTCCTTCTCCTGGATTTCTTACTTGAAGATTGTTTAACTTAATGGCTTTTTGCAAGATGAAGACCAAGGGATGAAAATTTCAAAACTAAACCATGACTTCTGTGTTTTAAAAATTAGTATCTTCAGGAAATATGTAAAGCTTGTATTATTGATATGGTAATCCTTAAAATAATGTTGATATGCAACTTTTACTCTCAAACTATTTTCCCATATATAGTCTCATTTTATCCTCACAATTTGTACTTTTTAGGGGAAAAGGAAAAATGTCTTTTCTTTTCCTTTGAAATCAAAACTGCTTATCTGGCCAAACACAAGTCTTTTATGAGACTTGGACAGCTGTTCAGACAAAGGCTACTAGTTAAAAACAGACCTAAAAAAGCCACGGTAGCCTAGTTGCCTGGACTCGGGTAATCTCCAAGAGCCTGAAGAGATCTCCCCTGGAGACCGGTCAGTTCCTGGGGAATTCGAAACTAGCTGGTTCTCCTGCTGTAATGCTTTGACTCCAGTCTTTCCATGGAAGGACACAGGTAGGCCCAAATGCGCTCACAGGGGATCACGTTGGGACTTGCCCTGTTTTATCGTATCAGGAATATTTTGCTGGTGATGGACATCTTTGGCTCTAAGAGTTACACGCTAGCGTTGATAGAATGCTCGTATCGATACAAGTGCCACCATATTTAATTACGGCTTTCCAAGCAGATTATTTCTTTCCTAGATAAACCAGCATGATTTTCAGAGACTCTTGTTTCACCTTGAGTGGTTCAATGCACACACTAACCATCTGGACAGGAAAAGTTGCCGAGTCAAAGAAGACATTTAAGTGTTCCTGGACATTTTGAGTCCAAAGCAGATGAAAGATGAAAAGCATAATTTTGGTGTCACAGAAACGAGAAGCAGTGTTTTGAAGACGTCTGTGGGCTCGGGCCTGCAGTGTGTCAGCAGCAGGTTTGCTGGCTGTGGTAGAAAAATTGAAGACCATGCTGATTAACCTAAGAATCAGGATCAAGCAGAAACACGCCCACCCATGACATCAGAAATCTGTTTGCGGTGTTTGAAACTGTATTGGAGAAACTATTCAAAGCTTGAACCGAAATTTAGAAGACAATGGTGCCATAAATAGAGAGCAGGTCCACATTGTGTCAGCCCTCCACCGTGGAAGAGACAAAGGCAGAGATAGTAAGTTGGTGAATAATCCTCAAAGAATTTTTGCCTGACATTGAAATTTGTGCCACCCTATACATTGGCTTTATATCTGAAAACATTTCTTTCTGAAACCTGTAGAAGCTTTGTCTTCACTCACTGGATCTGGAAGTGAGCACAGGTGCTCACGTGTCAAAGGGTTTTGTTTTGTCTTTTGTGTGCAGGGTAGATAAAGAATTATGATGGGTCAAGTAGATAAGATATTTTTTCAAAAGGACAATTCCAGAAGTTAATAAAATAAGCCCTTGAAATAGGCTTTGTCACAAAAGCAGGGCTTTTTCCATAAGATAATAGGAGGACATCAAGCTAAAAATAACTAAAATTTTTTGTCTTAAATATCCCCGAAGTGTTTTTAATATTGGAAAATATTAGCTGTCAATTTGAGAAATATATAAAATCATTTGGTCGGGTTCTAGTTTTATGATGTATACTTCAGAGAATTCAATGGTTATCTTGGCTGTTACTAATCCAGACTGGACTCATTCTTTGGTCCAAATCTTCCAATAACTCTGGCTTTTAATAAAGAGAGAAATTTTATAAATAAAAGTAAGGCCCAATCTCTATAAAATTTCCCAGTCTTAAGCCACAACAAAACAGCAAAAATGTAAATAGCACTTATTAAGTGTATTCTGAAGATCACTAAGTGGTAGAGGCTCTTGAAAAAAAAATTCTCTGGACAAATAATTTTGAAAAAACTTGCCTTCTATATTTCTGTCTTAGAGAGTCACAATTCACATAAGCATATTGAGGACTTTGAAAAGCTTTGAGTTAGGAATCCTAATGTCTAAGGGCCATGAATTGTCAGAAAATGTATATATGGTAATACAAGAAATCTTGCCAGGTGACCCCTGTGGTCTCTGGAAAAGCATTTCCAAGGATATTTTTCAAGTTCTACCTGGTGTCCCATCCGAAAGATCTCTGGCCTCTCACGTGAAACCTGAAAGAAGGTTTTAATGTCTAAGTTTTAACTTAAGCTTTTAATTCCTCTCTAGCCTCCAGTTTTTGCTGACCTTCTCCCGCCCTGTGAAGTCATGTTTGGCAGATTTGTGACAGGCACTTCCTAACTTGCCTGTCCTTCTGGGGCTTCCTGAGCCCCACCCCTGGCTGGTATTCACTATTCATGGCCCTGGGCTCAAGTCAGTCCTATTCAATGGGACCCTCGTATACAATCCAAGGTTGCATTTGGCAAATATATCATATGAGAACTGCAGACTAAATTTCACAACATTTTAGCAAAGGGAGAGGCCCCTGGGTGCTGGCAAGGTCAGTGACAGCTGCACAGGTGACTTGGCACTAGGACAGGCCTTACTGTTTCTTCCTAAAGGCAGAAGTGGAGCCTACATGGAAGAGGAAAGGAATAGATGTGGATGCTTCAGGCTGGAGAACAACAGAAACCCAGGCTGGGGATGGGGATGTGTGAAGTGAGTTACAGACAGGTGAGGCTGAAGTGGGCAACAGGGAAAGATAGAACTGCATGGTACATTAGGTGTGAGACACCAGATGTGAGGCCTTGAACTGGACATATATACCTAAATTTTATTCTCTAGGCAGAGGGAACCATCGAAAGAGAAGTCCACCTCCATCTGGAATTAGAGAAAAAACAAGTGATGGGGTGCTGTCCCCCGCTCTCACATCATTTTAGTGTTTGCTTCCTGGTGTTAATGGGAGAGAACAAGAGCTTCTGAGAAAGAATCCTTTGGATAACCCGCCTTGGCCACTTATAATTGCCACTTTCTTTATGATGTTGAGAAAGTATCTTAATCTCACAGAAGCTCAGTTTCCTCATGTATGAAATGGTTTGCTATCTCATCAGTTGTTGTGAGCCTTAAACATGTAAAGTGCCCATGCTCTGGGAATAAAACACGGCTACAGACATACTTCCTAAAGCCTTGCACTTGGGGATCATTCCGACCTGCAATACAAGCACCCCCATTTCCCAGTGGCATTGATAGGCATGCTGCCTTGTCCTTTGCTTGCCCTTGGAAGTATCCCTGAGCCCCCACAGCCCTAATTGCCCACAACAGAGAGAATCACACTGCTAATGTATTTTTTCTTCTTGAGTTGCTGCTTTTGTTGCTATTGAGGGCTTATCTCTCCGTTTTCTTCATTAGCGGTAGTGTTAGCTGTCAGCAGACAGGAGCAGCCACCTGGACTGGCTCTGGGAGAATGACCGCTTGAAACCCAATCTGCCCAATTACTGCCCAAGCAAAGAAGCCAGTCAGGGGGAAGTGAAACCAATTGACCCCAGCCTGGCCGCTTTTGCCTAGAGCTGGAAAACTAAAATTCCCTTTGTAGCTTCTCCCTTTCTTCTTTTTAAAGTTAGATAATTGGGGGAGGGAATGCCTTCTCTGAATTCACACGAATATCTCTTATCTGGACACTACTTGGGGCTCAGGTTGTGGCAAGTAAAAGTAAATTCTTATATGTGAGCATTTATTTTTAACTATAAGATGCTTAACAAATAGTTATTACTAGCCACAAATTTATTTATGTCTTTTGATTTTGTTTCTCTTTTACCCTGTTGCTATCTATCTGTTGGGATCTTTAATTTTAACCTCCTCCCCTAAACCCAGACTCTCTGGACTGAAGACTTCCTCTCACTTTCTCCTCATGTGGTAGCTCCTTTGTCACGTGTCCATTTGGTTTCCTGTCTCTGACCCTACTGCCACACACCTGCCTCCCCGCAGGCATGCCCCCAGCATCACAGTCTGCTCCAGGTGGCGCTGCACCTGGATGTGGTTCCTGGGGAAAGGCTTAAATAGGCTCCCAGTTATAGGGAAAGCCCCTGGAGAGGGAGGCAAAGGAGAGAGACAGAGAAGGAGAGGGAAGAAGAGAGAGAAAGAGACTGACTCTGTGTTATGGCAAAGTTTCAAAGGAGAGAAGAGAAAACAGGCTTAAGAAGATCATGCACAGTGTGGGAGGGGGAATTAGAAGGACATCTCTTCTTATGACATGGTGGTTGAGGGTAAGATTGAGTGTGGCTAAGGGTAAGTAGATGGTATTAATACAATCTCTATATTACTCTGAAATTACCTCCTTCCCTCCCCTTCCCTTTAAGAAATAAAAGCATGCAGCCAGGGTGGTTCTGTGCTTGGTGTAGTGGCTCTTGCACCTGGTGTGGCTGACTATCGATTGTGTGGAACCTGGTCTTAAGGAGACTGGGATAATTTTCATTTCTCATCCACATGTTAAATCTTATATGTCCCAGAAGCCCAAGTCCTGCTAAAATTCTAAAGGCTGTATTTTACCTTTTCAACTTTCCTGCTGATTAATTGCATTTATAATGAAATATCAGATCTTTCAAATCAACATGAAACCAGCAAGATCGCCAGACTATCTGCCTAGATTTGCAAATGGGTCTTCAGAGGTTTGAGTGCTGGCAATAAGCAACCTGAAAATACCTGGATCAATAAATAATTTGTGGAGCAAATAATTTGTTCTTCATATAATCTGGTGGGAAGGTTCTCATGAATTATCACTGCAGTGAATAAAACATTTTTTGAAAGTTTTATTAAGAACATCCAATAGCTGGAAGCTGCACTGAAACTTTTGGGATACATAATAGCCATATTTAGTGAACTGTAGATTAGACAACAGTACCACATCATTGTTAAATTTCTTGAATTTGATAACTACTGTGGTTATGTAAGAGGGTATCTTTATTCTCAGGAAAACACTGGTGTATTCAGGGGTAAAGGGGAATAACTGAATATAACCTACTTGCAAATAATTTAGGGCAAATATACATCTATAGAGAGAGATGATATGATATAAAAATACACGTGGACCAACATTAAAATATGATTTAACTGGGCAAAAAGTATATGAAAGTTCTATGTATTTTCAGCAACTTTTCTGAAACTGATATTATCTCAAATAGAAGTTTAAAACCTACATATTTATAATACATGTATCTATATTATGGCCATGTATGATATATATGATACACATATGACAGATCCATGTTTTGAATTTTACCTTTAGATTGAGCTAGCTCTGCCTGACATTTCTGTGGAAAAAGCTGAGTCAGCTGATCCTAGTTTCAGGAGCATTTGCAATCGGCACTCTGTGTTGTGTTGGGTGGCTACTTTCTCACAAGGCATGCCAGTGCATGCATGCTACAGCCTTGAGAATGATAACCTGAGTTTCTGACTGGGAGCTGGAGTTTGGTTTCCTTGTTTATTGAGCTACCTGCTGATCATGGGGAGAGAACATGCGCGGGCTCCTGCTCCAGGCACTGACTGCAGAATGCAAGCCTAGGGAGCTGATTTGCAAATTGTCAAGGACAACTACTAGGTTATTTCTATCCAAAGACTCCTGTGTAAACAAGTCTTCAGAACTTTCCAGATTCAAATTAGTGAACTGATGTAAGTGCAACCTAGGCATGTGCCCTGACCAGGAATCGAACCAGCAACCCCTCGATTTGTGACATGATGCCCAACCAACTGAGCCACACAGGCCGGGGCAGTGAACTGATGTAAAAGTAGTTTGACAAGTGAACAGCTCCTGTTCAGGAGCTTCTGTTCTGAGGGATCAGGATAGTGGTTTTGTGGGTGGGATGGGGTAAGAGTAAGATGTGGAGATTCCTGTTCTGATCCTGTTCTTCCAAAAGGTTGAGACCTTTAACAAATACCTTCACCTCTTTCTCAGCGTCTGTGGCCTTTTTTCTTGTGAAGCTCTGACATGTTGGGACTAGATTACTAATTTTACCCAGTTCTAAAGGCTCAGAGGAGACTAGTATGCTAACAGGAAGCGCCTTATGGGAGGAGATGGTCCTGAGAGAATCGGGCTGAAAACAAACAGAACTCATCTTTTACTTTCCCCGTGCCCTGGGCACCTTCACTTTATACCATTTGCTCCTGATCTCTCCAGTTTCATAGTCTTAAAGGACATTCCCATGGGGTCTGTTTGGGGCCTGAAAGATATTCTCAAAACACCAAAGACCTTGAAAGAAAAAAGGCAGGTTTCTTTTCATACAGGAGTTGGCAAAAGTAGGTTTACAGTTGTCTGTATGGAAAATAATTCAATAATAAATAATAATACAATAATAAACCCCATGTTTTATATAATCACACCTGTAAACCAACTTTTTCCCAGCCTGTATTTAAATTGGAATATTTTAAATGGCAAAAGCAAAGCAAAGCAAAATGAAAACCAACCAACCAAACAAACCGAACCCTCCTTGACTAGGAAGTAGTATCAAGTTGAAAGTTTAACTGGTTATGAGAAGAATTTGACATCTTCAGGGCAAGAGCTAGCTGCAAGCACAGTTGTGATGTAGGTGAGACTGGTCTTTAGGGACCCTGCCTCCCAGCAGTGCCCTGGCCCTTGGGGACCCATGGACTTTAGGCTGCCTGGCCAGAGCACCCCGTTCCAGGCCCACCCCTCAGTTCCCTGCCAGTGCCCTTGGATGCAGCAGGCTCTCTAGCCAGGTTTGCTGAAAAGAAAAATGTGTTAATGAAAAAAATTATTCATGGCACTAATATAAGACCCGTAAAGCTGACTTTTCTCCAGGGGGAGCTCTCTCCGTGTGTGTAGGGACCACTGGAACAGGGTTTTGCAGTGGGGGAAGAGAGACTGGGCTCAACTTGGAAACAAAATGGGAACTTATAGCCAAATAGCAGCATTGGAGGGGGGTCAGTGGATGAAAAATTACTGAGTGGAAACACCAGGGGTAGGGACGTTCTGGCTGAACTGACCGACCTAGCAGGATTCTAGCTGAAGGCAGGTCAGAATGATCAGACATTGCCTGGAGGAAGCGGAGAATCGGGGAGCCCAATCAGATGCAGAGTGTGAAGGATTCTGGCTTAACTGACCTAAAAGGATTCTTGCCGAAGGTGGACAATGCAGAGACAAGCCCAGAGGCCCAAGAGTTGATTCCTTGCTGGGAAGAAAGTTCCAAGGGGCCTGAGTAGGGTTTGGCCAGAGAAAATCTTTGTTAAATGGCCAGTAATTGTTTACAGAAGGAGTAACATAAATAATAAGTTACTTCTTAAATCCTTTCATTCTCTCAGCTCTTTGGTCATGACTAAGACTCTTTCCTTGATCAAACTTTAAGTCAGGCTTCTCTGAGGCCTCCTTTCAAACAAGCCTTGAAATTGACCCCCTTGCTGTCTTTGGCCTGCCCAACTCAGTCCTTAGCAAAGAATCCTGTGAAGTAAATTTAGCAAGAATTCCTCTATTCTTGATGTCCTCTCTTAGTAATAGCCCATTTCCTGAGCCCTGCCTCATTCTGGTTCTTGGCTATAAACCCCTACTTGCCCTTGCTGTATTCAGAGTTGAGCCCAATCTCTCTCCCCTACTGCAGCAGTATTGAATAAAGTCTTCATTACCAAGGATCAGAACTATTTTTTCTGAACAGTATCCATTAGGTCCCAGGCCTTATTTTCATAGAGATAATGAGACTGATCCTGGGCTGGACTCAACTGCTTACAGACCTAAGGGAGAGGGAGTATGTTGTGGAAAGAAGGCGTGCAGACAAATAAATGACAAGGGTAATAGGAGTCAGAACAACCAACCCTAAGTACATAAACTTTGAGCTGTGTGTTGAAGAATGAATAGAATTTCACCAGGTAGAGAAACAGAAGAAAGAACACTCCAGGAGGAGAGCTTTAAATAGGGACCCTCCATGTCTTGGCCCAGACTAGTGATTGTGCTAGAAGGACTGTCAGGTAACTGAGGTATCCCTTGAGTTTCTCTACGTAGTGCACAATGGCTGTGTCAACTGATGGCAATCCGGTTACTTCAGGGCACCCGGAGTTCCTGTCCCGAGGAAAACTCTCATTTCAGTAACTCACATGTGGCAGCACCCTGCCTTTGCTATTGTAACAGGATTTTCTAAAACTGAACATTGGCCCTTTGGCTTTAAATGTCAAAAGAATATTTCTTTCTTTACAAATAAAATATTTATTTTGGTCCTTCTGAAAGTTACTGATAAGACCAAAGGGGGTGAAATAGGGAAAGAAGAAGGAGAAAAGAAACCTTGGCACTGATGCCTGGAAAACAACTCCCTGTGGGTGGAAAATGTTTCAGTCCTTTCTCCTGAGCAAGAAGCAAAGAAATCATGCAGAAAGAGTGTGGAAAATCCCAGCAAAATATTTTTAGCTGGTTGACCTTTTAGTGAGAGTAGTATCTCCTTTAAAAGGAAACATTATCAAAAGAATGTTATGATACTAATACGTGGAAGGGAAGCAGGAGGGGGGTGATAAGCCAAGATTTTGGTATATACTTTCGGGGCTTGGGTGTCCCTAGCAGCTCATCCTTCTGAATTGGATGGTAGCAGAACTTTGCTCCTGCATCTGGTATAACTATATCCCTTGTCGGTTGGAATGTGTCTGTAGAACCATTTCTCAAGTCTCAAGATGTCCCCACACAGCTCCCTCCCTTCTTTCCTCCTTTCTTTCTTCTCATTTTATTTACCACACCCAGGAAAAAGCAGCACCTGGGAGAGAAGAGCACACACTTGGCCTGAATCTGAGTCTGGACTCTGCTACTTACTCTGTGAGTGACCTTGGACAAGTTACTTAATTTCTCTGTGCCTCAGTTTCCTCATCTGTAAGATGGGAAGAATAATAGTACCCACCTCACAGGGTGGTTGGGATGATTAAATGAGAGACCATTATAACATGTTCAATAAAACTGAATTATCAGGAGAGAGAGGAGCTCAGAGAAACCTGTTATCTACCTGAGGGGAGATGGCTATAGGATAAGCCAGCTAATGTCTAGAGAGGACACCCACTCTAGATTTCCCTTGATTTTCATACTTTCCCGTTTCGTTTTACTACTCCCTGACTTTATTCTGCTGTACTTGGTTGGATTGCTTTGCCAGAACACTCTGAGTTAATCCCACTCTGTGTTCTGTGAAATTCTCTGAAAATAAGTTCTTTCTGCAAATACTTCACTACCCCCCCCCCACACACACACATGAAGTCAACTCCAAGGAAAAATATAGAGCATGCAGGGTTTTGTTTATATATATATTTTTTGTTTCTCTCTAGCTCCTCTTTCCATAAGCTTCTCATCTCCCTTTCCTCCCTCTGCCCCCTACCCTAAAATCCAAAGTACCCACATGTGGGTCTTGTCTAAAAGTCTTTATGCAGCAGTCTGTCCAGTTCCATCCTCTTCCTTATTTTCCAAGATGTCCTGGCTCGTGACCTTCCACTGCTCTCATTTACTGGGACGGCTGATATCAGCTAATTTTTAGAAATAAGCGTAGGGCTAAGCCAATCCGCAGGTGACCACAGTGAGTGGCCTCCTTCTTTACTACGCTTGTCTTCGCATTTGGATTCAAAAGGCATCTAATAGAGAAGTAGGTAGCAGTTCCAAAGCAATAACAACTTCACCCACACACTGAAATGTACCTGTCATGTAGGGAGTTCCCTGCTCTTCCTGGCTGTATGTGGACTCCAGCCATGACCAAGGTCATGACTCCCAAGAGACTCACAGTTGGATGGGGGAATAGGCTACAGGGTTGAAAGCCAGACAGGTCACAAAGCAGAGGTGGAGGAGTGGGCAGGCCATCCCTGCAGGCAATAATCTGGTTGTCAGAGCTCTTTATTAGCCTGACTTTGCGGCTTGGAACAATGCTTGGAATCCGTACAAAGTCTTTTCCTTTTCTCGGAAAGTCCTGTTGGACTCATTCTTCCCTGAACACGAAAAGTTGGATTATTGGAAAGCAGTGTGCCTCCAGGGCCTGCGTGCTGTTATTTTAAGGGCTCTGTAGGCTCCAGACCTCCTGCGAATGTTAACATTCTTTCCTATTTAACCAGTGAGTGATTTCCAAATGTTTCTACTTCTGTCAAGACCCAGTCCCACCTCTACTGCCCCTACTACCTGATGCCCTCATTCAGCAAATGACCTTGGTTCATCCCAGGGCGGAATTCCCTCAACTTCTCTCACCTGTTTGCTATCTTTACCTGTCTTTTCCTCCTTCTTCCCTCCTCTTTTAAGGAACCCTGTATTCTGCTTCTTCTCAAATGCCCTTTGTCTCTGATCTTGATTTTGCATCCACCTACAAACTTCATTGACCTACGCCATCACTGGTGTCTTCTCTTGCTTGTATTGTGATTCTCTCCCTTTGTGTTATGAATAGTCTCACATCTCTCTAGTCTCCTTGAGTGAAAAAATATATGAGTTCCATTCTTCATTTAAGCTGCCCACAACATCTTTCTCTTCCCTCCCAGGTGCACCTCCACTTGCAGACCCCTCTTGATAGGTCTCACTCTCATACTCTCACTCTGACTTCTCCCTCCACAGGGTTCCCAGGGGTCAACTATTGTAGCATAAAATTGCAATAGCAATTACAATAAAAGGTGGTAAGTGCTGTGATGTGGGAGGCACAGGATATTATGGGAGCACCTAGCAGGAACATCTAATCAGAATGGGGGTGAGGAGTGTGAGGAAAGCTTTTCTCTAAGGAAGTAGCATTTAGGAGCAGATCTGAGGGAGAGGAGGAGAGGGAAGAGGAGGGGGAAGTTGTTAGAGAACTGCAAGGTAGGGAAGATGTTCTCAGATCTAGAGGACCAAGGCTATGGAGCATTTCTGCCACTGTGTCACCTCTTATTTGTTTTTGTAATCAGATCTTCATCTTATTTAGGTGATAGACACTGGGACGGGTCTCAAAATGCAGTCATTATTCCTTTCAACTCTTTCCATGCTCCCATCGCGGGAAGTCACGCCACCATCCTTTCCCCGTGTTCACACGTCACATCGGACTCCGCTTGTTCGCTCGCCCTCCACATTGGCTTTAACTCTGCGATGCCTTTCCCATCCTTCTCCTCTGCCAGTCCCGTTAAAAAGCCCCCTGTTCTTCTAGTCCTTCTTTCTTAGCTAAGACTTCCAGTCTCTCCCCTATTCAATGAACCCACATGATTCTACATACAGGTACTTTCCATTTTGAACCATATCACTCTCTTCCTTAAAAACTGCCAATTCACTATAAAGTAATGCACCCAACTCCGATGTCATGTACTTCTACCCTTTAACTCAACCAAATTCTTCAGCTTTTGTCCTCACGGCTCATCCCCGTGGTTCCAATTTCTCCACAGCTTCACCAACACTCCTTTTGTCTTTTCTTTCTTACAGTAGCCATCCTACTAGGTGTGAGGTGCTTCCACAGTCTGCTTTTTAAACTTTTATGTTCTTTTAAAGTTAGTAATGGTTTGTTGGTATGTTTATTACTTAGCGATAAAAACAAGACATACTCATGAGAAATAATTATAAGTTTCCTTTTTAAAAAAAGGAAGGAAAACAATTGGGCACAAGAGTGGTTATAACATTACCATGGCCTCTCCCCACAAACCTCTCCCTACCCCCAAACTCCTTTGATGCTTGCTCTCCTCTTCCCTACCAGCTGCACCCCTGGAAGTGGGGATGATGTAAAGGGACATGTGCAGCCTGGTTGTTTACAGTGTGTCCATTCCCACTGGTTATTGTTTGCATATTACTGATCTCTTAATATTTAGAATATCAGTCCTGCCTGCGCGTCCATCCTCCTGGAAACCTCACAACAGTATAAGAGAGGAGAAGTTCTAGGGCAGCAACCATGAGCCAGGGGAAGACCACCCTGATGGACTTTTCACTTGGCTCACTCAGTGCTAATCCCATCATGGCCCTGCCCACAAGGCCCAGGTGAAAGAAGCTGAGCTCCCCACTCTCTCCCTACTTCCCCCACCCACATAAATCACTTCTTTCTTTGTGGTCTCAAGCACTTTGAGTATGAAATTAAATGTTTTTATTATTATTAAACACTCTCACTTTTATTATAGTTATGTGCATATATTTGTCTGCATCTTTGAAATTGTTGGGTTTCCCTGTCTTTGGTGACAGCCGAGATACTTTGCAGGTGACAGCCATAAGATATGTGTAAATGTTAGCAAATCCAACCGCACTGAGACACTGCCGCAGGGGGCACTGGTGACAGCATCGCTGCCTGCCCTTGAATGAGCACATGTGCAGTGTTGCGCTATTCTGGGGCACCTGTGCGAGTTCTAGCACTTTCTTTGTGCACAAGAGGCTGACTGCGACCCTGCATCTGACTTGAGATTGAGAAATGACACTGAGGGCTCCTTCTTGGGGTCTCTCTGTCACCAGAGTCACTTTCTGGGACTGGGCCTTCCTGCAGAGGGAGCCCAGGAGGAGAAACTATGTGTCAGGGAAGGACACAGTGATGGGGAATATGGTTTCCTTCTGAGATTATTCCCATCAAGCCCCATCCTCAAGGCCTCCCTGAGGGTGAGGCCCAGCAATCCTGGTTGGAACTCAAAGCCCAGCGTTTCTGGCTTATGATCACAAGCCATAGTCACATATGGGTTATGAGTGTCCAGGCCTGAATTCCTCAAATCTTGGGCTCCCCATCCCAGCAGGAAGTTGTCTGAGAGACACACAAATAAGAGTCCTACACTGGGTAGCTGGGCCTGAGCAAATATGAGCCAATTAGGATTGCAGAGCATTGAGTGACAGAAGAAAAGTAACAAAATAATCCAGAATTCACCATCTTGAATGGAGGCAGCTGCCAGGCAAATGACCTGTATTGTGGTAGAGCTGAATACATCTGACACTCTATATGGGGATGGATAGACTGCCTGCACAAGATAGCTGATGGCTCAGCTTCAGGATGCTTCCCAGTTTGTAGGGAACTGAGCATGCAGTTGAGATCAGCCTTGTCCACAGGGCAGCCGTGAGAGAGAAAGCTTTTATTTGAAGGGAAAAATTTAGTCCCTAAAGAAAGCAATAATAAGCAGGATGACTTAAGCTAGTTAGGAAAGTGAGAAAGCGGGAAAGGAGATATGGAAAGGGAGAAGACATATGGCCCAGATTCTGTGCTTTGGTGCTTCATTTGATTTTTGTCGTGGTTAGGGATGGCTCCAGGCAGGAGAACCCCAGCACCTCTCACTATCACAATCCCCAGACCTTGCCCTGCCTTTAAAACTGTTGTTATGTCTCTTTATAAGGCTGCATAGAAGAATATGAGAATAAAAACCCATGCTGCCTCTGAAGTTAAAACAATTTTTTACCAGCTCCCAGAAGCTTCCTTTTTTGAATAATCTGTTGATCATCTTTATTTTAGAAACTTGGAATGAATAATGTAACTGCAAAGGACTCACCTGATAGGACTTCTTCGTCATTGGGGAAGATACACAATACCCCCACTCCTCCCCAGGACCCTGGGGCTGACCTCCAGGGGTCCAATGTGGAGTCTTCCAGCCAAGAATCAGCTCCTTTTCTTGGCCTGGCTGCCAGGAGGGTGGGGTGCATGGAGCTCTGGGAAAGGAAGAAAACAGGATTGCAATACCACTTGTTTCTCCTAACACCCTCCTCTTTTCCCACTCGAGGTTGTGCACTCAAGGGCACCATTTGTTCTCATACAAAGGAAAAAACAGCTCTGTTGTGAGTTCCCTGAGTGCCTGACTTGAGTCCTGATGTTGGGATGGTTTGTTTTCTGGGATGCCTAGAGCTGTACACGTTCCTTTCTGGGGGGATGCTTTCTATAGACATAAACAGAGAACAAGGTTGCAGGAAAGAAACTTGTAGCTGCCTTTTCTTTCTCTGGAGCTACATTCCTACAGAGATAAGTATACAGAAAGACAGACAGGTTAGAAAGGAGGAAGGATGACCTGTCAGCATGAGGTCTCTGAAGAGAACAAAAGAGTTACCATATGCAGATGCTGAAAATAGAATATAAAGCTTTCAGGACTGGGGAAATAGTGGAGGCCTACTGGAGAACAATCTGCGAAGAAACCCTCACTGTCCCCCTTCCCAGGAACACAAGCCCTGGGTCGGGTGGGGTGAGACTGAAACTTGAAAATCCACATTGAGTCATGCTATTGCGCAGCCACAGGGAAGCCCTGCCTTCCTGTGTTTGCTCTGAGCAAGGCACCCTGGCCTTGGGCAAAGAGCTTAATTAGATGCTGCCCGGGGTTTAATGCAGTGTAGCTGGGGCAGGTGGGAGAGTGGGGTAGGTCTTTGAAATGAGCTGTGTAACAGGGCAAAGAGAAAGATGGCAGTAGAGCTGCTGTGGAGTGCATGTTCCTGAAACGAGGGACGGCACACTCATTTCACATTCAAGACTCTTTAAAAAGCAGATGCTCTCCCCAACCCGCTTCAGTTTTTTGGCAAGCTTGCTAGAATCCAGTGAACCCAGTCAAGGCCGTCTAGCCCTTATGTTGTGCAGGGTCTTTATTTCTTTGCAGATAAGCAGCTACATTAACCTCACCGAAGAAAGGTCATTTCTCGTTTTAGACTTGGTTTCAATGGGTAGTTAACCTTTGAGTCGACCAAATTTGTTCCCACATTCAGCCCCCCCCCCCCCCGACAGAAACTCTCATTTGCCCCCCTGCAGCAGGGTACGTCTTGTTTACAGGCCAGGGGCTGGTTTAACCTCCAACTGGCTGCTTGCCCTCTAATGACAGCAATAACCTACTGTACTGTGTCCAGAGCGGTCGCTGTGAGTGCAGAGGTCGAAGAAAAAAATTAAGGAAAGGAAGCTGCCCTTTAAGAAACCTCGGCCTTCTGATTAAAGTAACACACAGCCATTATGCTTAGTAGGAGTGTCTTTGGGTTTGCTGTTAACTCACCCAAACAAAAAGCCTCTGCTAGACTGAAGCCCAGCACCTCTTCATCGGTGTGCCAGACTTGAATGCCAGGATTGGTTCCCCTGCTGGAGCAAAATGGTTTAAATTTTGGACACCTGTTTTCTGCCTACCTCTGCTAATGTGTATTTTCAAGGTGGAAAGTGCCCCCAACAGGAAGGAAGTAGGTCTGCCATATTCTCAGTTTGCCTTTGAAAGCCAGAAATGACCCTCCTTTTCAAATTTGATTCCAAATGTAATTCCAAGCTATCTCTGACTATAAATAGATTTGTGTAGAGTTTTGTTGTCATTACTGAGGATGGGGATTTATTATTTAATTAAGAGTGGTCCTTCTTAAGATTACTGTCTTACGGATGTGAGATATACAGGATATTCTGCTCTACCCACCAAAACCAGAAGAGACCCTCCCATGCGTCTTTGTGACAAAAAGAAATCCACATTCACGATTCCATGGAGGAACATCTTATTCAGTGAACTCTAAAGTACTTTAAGGATCTCACTACCTTTATTCAAACAGACAAACAGAAAATATGGGGAATGGGGAGAAGGAACACTAGTTTGCATCAGCTGTGGGCTGAGCAGGTGGGCAAGTGGAATAGGGATTTAGTAAATGGGATGGCATTTAAGGTCTCGGCCCCAGAGGCATCCTGCCATGTTCCCCACAGACGCAGTCTCATGGCCTGGCTCCAGCTCTTGTGTGTCATGGCTCCACAAAGGTCTTCATCTCTGCATCACTGTCCACAGAAGGAGCTACAAAATGAGCTGTGCTGATTTGAGAAATAATCCGAATGTTGCCAGGAGAAGGTGCTACAGCTCTTCAAGAATTAAAGTGCATCTGGTAGAAAACAGTGCAAGTAAGCAGAGCAGAGCCAGCCCACCTGACTCCACCCCTTTTGCCATCTCTCCTCCATCCAAAGGGTCCCTTTTATGCCAGCCAGTGCTGCCCGCATTGTCAGGAGGTTTGATGTGGGGTGAATTCCTGCTTCATGAAATGGACTGAAAAATTCACGGAATCTCATTGAAAGAGAGCCTGGCAAGCTCGGAAAGAGTCTTTCTGTGCAGCCCCTGTCCTACAAATGGGCAGATGGAAACTGTTGCCTCCAGATAACTGGCTTTAAAGATGTTTGAGAGTGGAGACTACCCGGAGGCATCCTCAGGGGCTCATCTGTGTTTTGTTCTAGGTGGGCTAGGTTCTTCCACTGGTCCTATTGAAATCTGTCCTGTTTGTTCCACACCCACCATGATGCCTCTTCTGTCAAACCTTAAGTATCGGTTTTTGAGTTTGAGTGTTTATTCTCCAGAAAGTAGCCCCCACCCTTGATACCAACCTAGCCTTCCATTTAGATGCACAGTGACCAGATGGTCATTGGTGCCATGTAAATAGCTGACCCTTCTAAATTTTGGAAATGAGGTAGACCCCTTCATTCATTCATTCATTTATTCAAAGTTAATTTTGAGTGTGTAGTGCATGTCAGTCACTGCTTCATGTACTGGGATATATAAAGGCACAACAAACAATTGCTGCCTTGAGAACTCACATTGTAAGGGAGCGGGAGGAGTGCGAGAGATGATAAACACTAAATAGTCAATAAAATACATGACACATTGGACAATAAAATTGCTATAGAAAAATTGAGCAGGGAAAGGAGAATTTTGGTGTGCAAACAGAGTGGGGAAGGGAAAATTGTAATAAAATTTTCAAGTTCAACTTTATTGAACAAGTGAGAAAACTGACAAATGTGAATTTCTATTCCTTCTTATGAAGAATTGGTCTTGCCAAGAAACAAGTATTGGGATAGTGAGACACATACCACTATCTGCAGAATTAAACTTTATATTCTTCAGACATTTATATTTATTTATAAAACAACATTCAGAATATTATGTTATAATTGTATATATATTATATATGTATGCACATATGGACATAATAATATATAACATAATTTAAGAATAATATGTGCCCAAAAAGAGCTTTGATATCTATCAAGTCAGGTAGACATAGAGATAATTTCTAACTTCCCCAAATAATCTTTTTGTTTACTCAGAAGAACATTCTAACCTTACTGGTTTACATCTCTTGGCAATGTGAACCACAGAAGTGTCTCCTTGCCTTTTGACTCTGTCCTGCTGATCATGCTTAAAGCTACTTCATGCTGGCCTTCCGTCCAGCGTGCCTATCGGGAGCAAAAGGGATTCAGGACACAGCAAGAGGCGGCTTACACTGCCCTTGGAGAAAGGATGGCGTTGGGGAGCACGGCCATCACAACACATCAGTTTGTGCATTGTTTTCCTGCTCAGAAAACCAAGTCAGAACTCCAGTCTCTCATTTCTTTGAAAGTACTTGGTACACAAATAAGCAAATGGTGTATTAGGAATGTCCAGTCATTGTTTAAGGACTTTCTGGAATTTGAAACATTGTGATTTTCATTGTATAGAAAAGGCTTTGGTTGCCTGTTTATCATACAGTGCAGGCTCATGAATAACTTCCTGGGGGACTGGCCCACATTCTTGGTCCTGCTGGCGTCTCTTGCCCAGCAAGGCTCATTCAAGGCGACTTCCCAACATCCTGTCTGAGAATGACCTTCTTTTCTTCACTTACTAAGCTCTGAGTCCTTATTGAAATGATCTCTTGCACAGGAAGGTCCTCTGTCCGCTGTGGCGCCTGGCAAGAGAAAACAGCCCTGGTTTCTAGGAAGTTAGATACACACACACACACACACACACACACACGCGCGCGCGCGCGCGCACACTGGAAGTCTTGTTCAGAAAAAATGAAATGTTTGTGTTCCTCCACAGGCCTGATACGGAACACCAGCAGACATTCCAGCAATGTACAGAACAGAGGTGAAGACAGGTGCAGGAAACACAGCTGGAAACCAGAGAACACAACAAACGTCATGTCCACAGGCCAGCAGCCTTCGTGATCAGCCAGGTGGGCGTGAGCACTGAGACAAAGCCAAGGACGTGCGTGCATCCTTGCGTATGTGTCTGTGGGTACACTCAGACATTAAAACTACCCAATGAAAAGCCTGCAAAGCTCTCAGCACTTAAGAGAAAAATAACCATGAAATTCATTTTAACATCCAGAAAGAATTTTGTTCTTGCCAAATAAGTCCTAAAGCTATTAGGCTTTTTTTCCTTTTTCCTTCTCAGTCGCACCAGTGAAAGCAGGGGGACCCCTGAGAAAGGTGCAGGTGTGTTCTTCAAATTCATCCTAGGACTTAAATGAGACCCACTTGAACATGATAAGGAACTCTAAGGAGCACTCTCGCTCTGATAGAATGACACAATTTTAGAAACAAGGCCTTATAAATATTATGTACAAGACAATCATTGCATAAGGACTCTGATGACCAAAGAGCTCCATGCCCTGCCCCTGGTTATCCCAAGGGGTAAAGCATAGTTAGAATGCAGAGTCCCGATTCCCACTTCAGGGGGTTCAGCATGCTGGTGCCCCTCTCCCTGGGCCTGGTGATGAGGGCCAGCACCAGGGGCTGTGACCTGCGCAGTTGCACAGGCCCTGCTCTCAGAAGGGACCCACACCTGATTTAACGCTGTGCTATTGCCATCTTGAAATCCTTAATGTTATCTTTGAACTTGTGTTTTGTAATTGAAGTCGGAGCAGTGGCACATGCATATGAGCTGAATATTTAGTTACACACAATATGGATGTCCATTTGCATGTAGTGTTCCAGATGCCCCATGAGCACAGAATTCCAGACAATCCACAAGGCATCAGAGTCCAGGAAGATTCAAAGCAAGGTAAGCCTGTCTATGACCAAGTAAAGTGGGGTTGGGGGAGGAGGGGCACTGACAGTCCCAGGAGGGCAACTTTCCATTTGAACCAGAGCTTGCTGTGAATGCAGAAAAAAGGCAATGGTTTTCCAGGAGACACAAATGACTGAGGATCCCTATCATGTCTTTTTTTACTCCTATTATATCTCCGTGTTCACCAAACATTTATTCTGAAAATGAAAACATGAGAAAGGAAAAAATTAGGGTAGTCCTTCCTTACTCATCAGTAAGCCAAAGGTAGAGACCATTGGTAGAATGTGCTTATATCAAGAAGTGAATAAAAACAGCTGAGTTAGTTTTGCTCATCATTCCCACTGTTCTGAACAAAATACATATGCATGCAGGAGCTACAAAATATGAATTATGCAATTTCAGTAACTCTGTACATGAGTTACATGCTCTTATAGTTGCATTTAAAACTGACATTGCATAATATAAAGATGAATGGTAAAATTCATATCAATAATTAAAAATTTTATTTTTTCTTTACTTAGAATGACAGTAACAAAACTTTAAAAAATACCATGATAAGTTGGGAAAGTACAGAAGAAAGGAAGAAGCTCAATATATAATATGTTTAATAATTCTTTTTCCTCTGGTTTTAAGCAATTTTCATTCTTCCCTGGCCCTCCTACTCCCAAAATACAAATGCCTGCAGAAACACCTAACACGTTAGACTCAGTCCTCATAATAGATTTGTACAGTTAAGGTCTCCTAGTGTGCACCTCACATTGTATTAGAATTTCATTTTAGTAATTGTCTATATTTAGATACTCCCAGATGCATACTCAAAGGTGAAGATACAAGTGGAAGTGGTTCGCTTGGAAGGTGATCCCAGAAAACACCAGTAGGTGATAGAGGGAGAAACAGGTGAGGAAGGGGAAAAAAACAATTAACAATGTGCATCAGTTGTAGGGGACAGGAGCTTAATCCTGTTGGGAAGCCCTAGGAGACTGTTCTGAGTTACTCCAAAGGAAAGCCAAGGAAGCTGAGCTACTTGCTACCCAACTCCATCTGCCATTGCTGGAGGGCTAATTTTGGGACCATTCATTTTTCATCATCTCTGGCTTGTTCTGCTTATGGCTTCTGTGGCCAGAAAAACACCACTAAGGAAGAGCATCACAGGTATGGTAGGCAGGGTACCAAAAACATCTGTTGCATTAGTCAAGCAGTAAAAGATTCTATACAGATTAGTGAGACCCCATGGAGACATAAAACAATGATGGATTTTTGCTCTTCCTAGAGGGACTTCAGAGAAACACAATCATAAGCGTCCTTATAGAGGAGTGTTCTGAATGATGCCATCATCTCTGTTTCTGTGCAAAGTGAAACTTTTGGGATGGTAGAGAAATACAGGGGTCTGAGGGAAGCTGCCTAGGGAATCTGCAGCTAACACATAATTTGTAAGGGGAAACTACAGTCCGTCAGTAGACTCGGAAAGAGAATCTTATATGAGTGCTGCTTGCTGAAGGCCAGCTTCAGACCTTAAGGTTTAGTCCTTGCTGACTTTGGCCTGGCTGTTGGTTTCCTAATGCCCTAGTTATCTGGGGACCACAGGTATGCTGCTCAGTCTACTACAAACTCCCACCAGGGCATATGACTGACACGGTTCAATGTATACCCAGCTCCAGGTTACAGTTACTTTTTACCTTTTCAGTTTTCTCGGGAATTAATTATATTTTGGCTTTCTTGCATTATAATAGTTCTCTTTGTTAATTTTATTATTATTTTTTAAGTTAAATAATAAGATCCTTCCTGGGCAAGTTCTGTGTCTTTTTTCCTCTCTCTCACAGTACCTAGCCTAGCTGGGCACAAAATAGATGATTGATAATTTCTTGTTCATTAGCCTCATCCACCAGGGTCAATGAGCTTCACTCAAGGCAGCTGCTGACGAGTTGGACAATCCTGGGAGGCTCCATGGCTCTGGGGCTAGGTCAGCTGTAATGCTGTTAGATGCCTTGAGGGTTACTTCAAGTGCTAAGACATTTTATGGAATTTGAAGTGTGCCAGGAGAGGCAGGGCCACTCCCAGAGGGTGGAGGATGGTTGCAATGGTGGGAGTCACGCTGCCTGGCATGGGCTGTCCAGGCATCACAGAGTCTGGGCCTGGCTGGGGTGGAGTCCCTTGTGGCTCGTCAGAGGGTAGGGAGGGGGCTGCTGATGAGGCACCATGCCAGATGCTGGTGTGCCTAGTGAGGGCTCTACCCACGCTGTTCCCATGCATTTGCTGTCAGATTCACCATTGAGGGATTTCACCTGTTCCATATGAAGTTCTGGAGTTCAGTAAGCAACTGCTGTCTCAGTTGTTCTAAAGCCTCTGTTTCCATCATAGTTTCCAGCTCCTCACAGAGTCAAAGTTTGATTTCCAGTTTCTTTATTTGTGCCTCAACCAGGAGAGTGACCCGAGACTTGCTGCCTTCCCCCTCCCAAGGCAGGTGCTGGGTTTGGTTGCAGTTGAGCTGGAGCAGCTGTTGCAGCTGTGGCCCCACTTCCTCCAGAAAGGCGTGTTCTACTTTCTTCTTCCTCATATGACTTTCTCTCTCTGCACAAGTACTGGCGACTTTCTGTTCTCTTCAGCCTCCTTGTCTTCTGATTTGGTGTCTTCCCTAACTTCACTAGACTGTTCCTTTTCACAGTTTTTGTATTTTCTCCAACTTGTGCTTTATTACTTCCTTCCATTTCATTTTCCTTTTCCTACCTTGTCAGGCCACTGACCAGCAGGATCTGTTTCCAGTTTTTCCTCTTCAGTTTCTTCAAGCTCCTTTGGCTCTCAGGGCCCTGTGCCTACAATACAGCTGCTCACCAGGACTGAATTACTAATAGTGGGATTTCCACAGTGCACTGGTAATCAGGAGATTTACTTAGGGTCACGAAATCAACTTACATAGAGAGTCAGCATAGGAAATATATGTGGATAGACAGGTATATAGCAAAACCTCATGATTTGCTTTCTGTAAATGCACATAAACACTTGTAAAATAATAGTGGTTCAAACAACACCATGGAGGGGAGGATGCTACTTGCAATCCATTTGTTTTTGAGAGTTTATATTAAGTAAATGAAGTGTGAGCATATGTGCGCATGCACTCATTTGAGTTCCATCTGAGATTTTTTCAAACACCAGACCACTTTTACTTTTTAATTTAGTTTTCACTACTATATCCTGCTGGGACTGGGGTTTGATTTTTACCATATATACAAGGTAATAAGTTAGCCCATTACCTTTTCACAGATGCTGGCAGAAGGCACAAGACTCTTGTATCAGAGAAAAAGGACTATTAATGACAGCAGAGCAAACAGTATATGCCACCTCTTACCAGAGAAACACATGTGGCCCAAATGGGTGCCACTCACTCAGTGAGTCTTCATTATAAGCAACTCTGAACTTGAGGGATCTGCTGCTTTCATAGCAAACAGTAAGCCAATGTACCCCTTGTTCAGGGAGAGATGTTGCCTCATTTCTCGAGGTGGTCAGCTGCAAAGCAATCCTGAGAGTCATAAAAAGGTGGCAAGTCTATAAACCTGGCTCATGGTGGGAAGAGTTCTGAAGATCAGCTCTGCCACTTAGTGGATTTGTGACCTTGGGTAAGTTAATTTCTTGGTGTGTGTGTATCTGCAACTATAAAATGAACTTCATGATAGAATGTGTGTTATAGAGATGCCATGAGGATTAAATGAGAAAACACATGCACAGTGATTAGCACACGGTAAGAACCGGAGGTGTTAACATCCTATTGTTTTTCTGCAGACAATAAAAGTTGTTCAAAGACCAGCATCATGTTCTCTTCTGCTTTTGAAATAAACTGGAAGCATTTATTGAGTGTCTCTTGAGTTTGTCAGCCTTTCAATTCAAGAAATCAGTCCTGGCTGGTGTGGTTCAGTGGACTGAGTGCTGGCTTGTGAACCAAAGGGTGCTTGTTCAATTACCAGTCAGGACACATGCCTGGGTTGCAGGCCAGGTCCCCAGTTGGGGACACGCAAGAGGCAAACACACAGAAATATTTCTCTCCCTTTCTTTCTACCTCCCTTCCCCTCTCTCTATAAATAAAATCGTTATAAAAAAAAGAAAGAAAGCAAATGTGTGGGGAAGTTGAAGTCTAATTAGGGAAAACCAAATTCACAAAGGAAATGAGGAAGAAAGAATGTAGGTTGAATTTTTGGATGCTTGCTATATGCCAGGCATTGTGTTATGCATTTGATTTAATGTCTAGCTCATTTTAATCCTCCACAAATGTGTGAGATAGAAGTCTTTACATGATTTTAAAAATACGAGAATTGGTAGCCAGAGCAGTTAAAAGATTTGTCCAAAGTCTGTTGCCAAATTAAGAATCAAACCCAGGTGTAAGGACTACAAACCCATCTATGCAATGACTGTTAGAATAACGCCTGCTCCCAATGACTTTCTTAATAACCTTGGGAAACAGGAAAAGACCTATTGCTAATACCATCTTATGTCTTTTAAAAAAAGACCCAGGAAATACTGAATTATCAACATACACAATATTCTTGACCCAGTGAAGTTTTTTTGGGGGGTGGGGTTGGGTGTGCTATTGATCTGATAATTAGGTACTTAGATATTGTTTCCATATTCAGTCTTAGTAAGTGATTCTCAAGGTGCTGTCCATGCACTGTGGGTGGATTTGACCTGGCAGGGGATTTTGAAATGCCACTTTCCTTATGTGGAAGGGAAGACACTCCTCAGTGTAAGCCATGACCTGAGGGCAATGGGAGGGCAGTGGACCCAGCGTGCATCTCAAGTTAGAAGACAGAGTTCTGGCTCTGGGACACTTCACTTCTCTTGGGCATGGGTTTCTCATCTGCAAGTTAAAGAGAGAGTGCTGGATGATTTTTTAAATGAGTTGATCATTTTATTCTGAGATTCAGAATCTCTGGCTGGCCCTGCAAGACAGGTAAAAAGTCCATAACCATATGGAGACAGAGATTTGTCCCCTGCCATCTCAGCAAGAAGGGAAACCCTCACCCTGGGCAGTGCTGTTTTTGGCTAGGGCTGGAGAAACAATGGCACAGACAACATCGGGCAGCCAAGTCCTTATTAATGTCTTGGTTACAGAACAAGTCTAATGGGGACTTAAAAGAATCTAATTTGTACTCCAAGGACCTGCGAGTAGAAATCCTTCATGAACTCTCTGGCCACAGAACAGAGAGTACTAGAACAAAGCCTGTTTTGATCTTTTGTCTTGGTTAGGGGTGATACCATATCTCCAGCATAAACTACGACGCTTGTATTGTTTGTGTGCCAGCAATAAAAAGGAAAACATAACTGGCTGGTTTGGTTAGTTTTGGCATGTATAGTTAGTTCAGGGTGGGAAATTCCCTCAAATTCTGGCTGATCACCTAGTATTTAATTTTTTTTAATATGTGTGAGTGTGTCAGTTTCACAATACCAGAGGTTCTTGTTGAAAGGTAATCACAAAGAACTGGACATCCTGGTGTTTGGGACAAACATTCCAGCTGATTGGCATTACCACCCTTACTGTAATACCAACGATAACAGCAGTGACCTCGCTGCAGTGTGAGTTCCCTGGGGATGCCCCAGGAGAAGCCTTTCCATATATGGTCAAAGTTAGTAAAGAAGTGGGAAGCTGATGTTTAAACCTAGGTGGTTTGTGCAAATGGCAGCACTTCCTAGGTATTCTAGGGTTAAGATTGGTGAGCCACAGGGAACTGCCTTAAGCCTTGAAGCCCTGGGACCTTGACCATCAGTTATTTGACCTGGATTTGGAGTCCACTGTCTGATTTTAGGTAGACCTTGGTCTTAGCTTTAGGAACTTCTGACTTATTGGTTTAAGCTCCACGCAGTCATGGGGTCTCTGGGCTCTGATCCCTAAATCAGAATGCTTGATGTGATACCTTGTCTGATAATAGTCTGGACTCTTGCAATCCACAGTTGGTCCCCAGACTAGCAGCATCAGCACCCCTTGGGAGTTTGTTATAAATGCAGAATCTCAGCCCCATCTTGAACAGACCAAACCTGAACCTGCTCTTTAACAAAATCTCAGCATGGTTCACTTGCCCATTTCAGTTTAAAAGCCCTGAGCTAGACTACCTGAAACAGCTGTACCACCCTGCACATCCATGAAGTAGGTGCACCATTCCCTGGTCCAGGGTGTTTCAGATGTAGGAAGAAAGGGCTTCATTCAGGAAACTCAATGGGCACAATCTGAACTTCCTTTCTGCTATAAAGTGTTACCACTTTTTCAGCCAAAAAGAAAGATTTCTTTTCTGTTAAAAAATATATATTTGCCAAAAATAGCTGAAATGATACACAAAAAAGGAAAAACACCCTTAATACCACCACTTAAAATTACATGAAGCTCCTTACAAGTTTCCCTGCCACTTTTCTCATCCCACCCACTAAAGTATCCACAGTAAGCCAATTTTGCTTGTATCTCACCCAAGATACTCCTGTGCTTTCATTTAAAGTCTGTTGGCAGCTCTGTTTGAGGGCATTTTTCTTAAAGAAAGGAGGACAAGGGACCTTTGGTAAAAATGGGATAACATGAACCAAATGGGAAGCCAACATGTCAGTCAGATGGTTAGCAACCTCTGTTTCTTTTCTGCTCTCTTCAGGTCTCTCTGCTGACTCGCTATAATGTGGAGGACACTCTCAGGTGATCCACGTCCTTTTGAAGTTTACAAATGTGGCTCACATGTGGTGGGCAGGGCCAGCTGAGACTATGAGACTCAGGGTATGCTCCTGGTATGTCGGGTCATGAAAGAGCTCCAGACTCCTGTGGGGAGGGGATTGTGTCTTAACAAATATTTTCCAGTTGCTGTAAGACATTTTTAATGTGTACTAAACTAGAGCTTCTATTCCTTCTTAGAAGACCAGGCCATAATTCAGTTGAGGTCACCATTTTCCAATTCCTCTCCAGTATTTGTTTGAATAAACTCTTTAGCTTCCTTGATCCATTTGTAATGTCATCACTCTGAACCTTACTAAAATATGTATTACATTGACACCTGAGTTTAACAATACTGAGGGCTTACAACCCTTCATATAATTTAGTATAATTGTTTACACCCTAAACCTCTACCAGCTTGCCTTCTTCCTTTTAGGTTCCCAGACTTAAGCTGTGGTCTTAGAAGGAAGGTTTGGGTCCATGGTGACTCGTACGGTCCTGCTCTGAGGAATTGGCACAGTCATTGACCAAGGAGACTGCATCTTTTCTTCTCCATGTGGGGTTTGGAGAGAAAGAATCCTCTCTCCCTTCTGGAACTCATAAATCCATATTTCCTTGTTTGTCTATGTATTGGTTTCCTGTTGCTGCTGTAACAAATTATCACCATCTTAGTGGTTTAAAACAATATTCTATCTTATAGTTCTGGTGGTCAGAAGTCCAAAATCTGCCTCAAAGTGTGAGCGGGGCTGGCTCCTCATGGAGCTCTGAGGGAGAGCCATTGCTTGCCTCTTTCAGCTGCTGTGGGCCGCTAGCGCTCCTTGGCTCATAGCTTCATCACTGTTAGCTCTGCCTCCACCATCCCACAGCCATCTGCCCCTCCTGTTTCCCTCTCACAAGGACCCTGGTGGTTACATGGACTCACCAGAAAAGTCAGGATAATCTACTCATCTAAAGGTTTTTAACTTCGTGACATTTGAAAAGTCTCTTTTGGCATATGAGATAACATAGTCTTAAATTCTTAGAATTAAGCTGTGTGCCTCTTCAGGGAGCCATTATTTTTTTAAAGATTTTATTTATATATTTTTAGAGAAGGGAAAGGAAGAAGAAAGAGGGAGAGAAACATCAATGTGTGTTTGCCTCTTACGCACCACCTACTGGGAGCCTGCCCTGCAACCCAGGCATGTGCCCTGACTGGGAATTGAACAGGCAACCCTTTGCTTTGCAGTTCAGTGCTCAATCCACTGAGCCACACCAGCTGGGGCAGGGGGCCATTATTCTGTTTACCATAACTTAAAAAGCAAAAATACAGAAATTGTGACCTCTCAATATGTTCCATCAGCTAAGGTGAAATTTTACTTATTGTCAATAGCTTCAGCTGCTTGAAATCTCCACATAACAATTCCCAGACACCTCAGAGATAGGAAGCAAAACCATACTTTTGACAGACTTTACAGACATGTTTTTACTAAAATGGAGTCAATAAGAAAAAGTGAAAAGGTATAAAAAAGAAATGTGGAAACATGAAAGAATGCAACAATCATCATAATAGGTATGATTTACTGAATATCTACTGTGTTCCAGCCATAGTGCTAGGTACTCTGCACACATTGTCTTCTTTAATCTGTTCAACTGGCCAGAGAAGAAGGCCTTAGTGTCTTTGTCTTGAATGAGGAAATGAAATTGTATAAGCACTATGGGCTGTTCGTACAGCTTCCATTCTAGGTGGGTGCCAGCTACTACTACTTATCACTTGAGGTAATGTTTCTGAATGTGGCTTTTAATAACTGTAGTTACCATCACTAAAGAAAGTATGTTTATAGACTTCCCAGAAACTCTCTGCTGTCAGTAAATGTGGTCTAAGCCAAGAGCATCTGCAGAATGAGTCCAGCCATTAGTTAAAGAGGATAGTGTTTATCCAGCTTTCTGGTGTATTGCTCATCACTTTTCTTCCCCACTCAGTTGACCAATAGCCTGTTGGATCTGCTTGACTTTGATCAGAACAGAAACTGTGGTGTGCCCTAATCATTGGAATTCAAGACCTTGTGGTAGAATACATTCATATTTGTTTACCATTTATTGACTACTTGTCATGGGCTTTGGGTTGAGTTGGGTTCCTGGTTCATAGCTGAATATAAGTTTGATAGTAATGGTGCAGTGCTATAGACATGGTATTCCAGTAGTTAAAAGGTTCAGTGGCTGAAAGTGATAAGGAGACCTTCATGGTCTAGCTATTTCCCTTATTCACTGACCTGCAGGAGAAGAGCCAGATGACCAGACCCCAACCTGGTTTTAGTATTTTAACCTCTTATCATCTAGTTCTATGAAAATTAAGTTTCAAAATATGTGTGTCTATTGTCAAGCTAGACTCAACTATCACAAAATTTTGTGTGTCTTAAGGAGAAAATAAGAAACAAAAACATAACATAGAAATTTAAAATTATTTCAGCCAATTTTGACATTTTCAGGTTATATTCAATTGGTGGTTTGCTATTGCCAGCTTAAGTTAGTGCTCAAGAACCAACTGCATGCATGTCTTCCTAAGTCCCTGGTCGATGGTTCAGTAAGGTCAGGCTTTAGCTTGAAATTGGTCATGGTAGAGCTATTTAAATCATGAAAATCTGCAAATGCTACAAAATCATGGATTTATTTTCCTCCTTCCTTCCTTCCGTTCTTTGTCCCTTCCTCCCTTCCTTTCTTTCTCCCTAATTCTCTCTCTCTCCTTAACTCTCTCTCTCTCTTTCTTTGCTGAAGAGCCACTGTGCCAGCACATAACAGCACATACATGTACTCAGCACTTGCATTTTGTGTGACTGTTAACCATAGTCAATTAAAAACGTAATCAAGTAATTAGATAAAGTAATATTTGTTAGCCTTAATAGTTTAACAAAGCTTAAAAGAATAATATTTTAAAATCATAGGTCTGTCTGTTGACAGAAATACTAGAGATCAGCCAGAATATTTTTCCACTTGCCAGATAAGGAAATGGAATTGATCCTGTATAAGAAGAGCTCTCTATATTTCTCCTTGGATGATCCAAGCCAGATCCTCTTGGAGATGTCTTTCTGTGCTTTCCCCTAAAGTTTTAGCTCTTAGGATTCCAAGGCAGTGGGTATGTGCAGGGACAGGGTATTTATTAAATGTGTTACATGGTAGGGTCAGGGAGGCAGAATAAGGGAGTAAAATCCAGGATGAAGGGGCTTTGGTGGATATGTCAGTGACAGTTTACCTCTGTCTAGACTTGTGACGATTAATGAGAAAAATAATTTCTGTCTTTCATGAGTTTATTTTTTTTAAATTCTTGATCACCTTTGCATGTCAAATATGGAAATCCTCTGTTCAGAGCTGGGTCAGCCACTGACCATTATTGGCTTCTCAGCTACAGAAACTGCTATGACATATGCAAGGACACGGTCTCAGGAGAAATCCAGGCCAGAGGAAGGTGATTTTTATCAGGCCAATATTGTTCCAGAAAGATTCTTCCATGGTTAAACAAACCAAACAGATTAATTTGCTTTAAAAATTTACATAAGCAGAAAAATCTACCACAAAACAGACTGTAGGAGGGAAGCCTTTTCATAATTAACATCCGGATAAGAAGATATGAATGTTTCTTCTGTCAACATTTCCCTGCTCTGCACTTCCTGCCTTTTCTTGCTGGCCCCAGCCCCACATTGAGCTTGTTGAAGCATGAAGCTGGGGAGGTCAAGCATCTCATGTGGACTAAATCACAGATGTCACTTTTTCTTCTTCCAGCCCACAAGCCACTGAACCATGTACGGTGATGTTTACAGTTATAGTTCTTGGCAATTACTTTGTGCTCCTGGGAGCAGTCTTCTCTCCCCATGCCCCTCTGGCATCTACATGTCACCTCTCACCCCAACCCCACCCCACCTTATAACAATCTTTGTGAAAATAAATGAACAGGAAAGATGGTATAATTACCAGTTTACATATGATCTTTGGTATGTTGTAAAAGCTGAGTGTGTATGTCCAACAACCTAAGGTGAATCTAACTGTGTGTATTTTATAATGTAGTAACTGGAAATGGGCTTTCTGATTCCAGAAGACCCCACAGAAATGGCCATAGATGAGTGTCATAGATATTTTCAGCAATTTTACTAGCTTCTCACTCTCCCTCTTTCTACAAACTTCTTAGCCATTGCTTGTAAGCACGAATAAGACTAACCTTTGTACTGTTGATTCAAGAGCATTAGAAAGAGTTTTTGAGGCTTGACAAAGGTGAGTATGACAGCAGAACACATCACGTGATGGAGTGGAAAGGTCAGAAGTGGAGAGACCAGTCAGGGTTCCCAGATCATGGGCCATGGACTGGGCTGTGATTGTGATGGGCCTGGAGAGGATGATATGGGAAAGGCAAGTGAAAGAAAAGATGGAAAGGAGTGTGTTCCTGGTCGGATTTAAATATGCAAGCATAAGAAACAATCAACTATGACTCCAAGGGTCAGGGCCCAAGCCATGGGAGAATGGAGGTACCACTGTCAAAAGTGGGGAAGAATAAAATAGGGTCAGTGCTGGGGCAATTAATTCATAAGGGAAAGATTCTAAGATGGTATGAGTTTACTAGACATGGGTTTTGTGGTGCCAGGCCATGGGACAATACTGTCATTTTCATGAAAAGAAATACCAATTAAGCATTGACATGCCTAAGGCTATTGTGCTGAGTGCCAAAAGAAAGCAAATTAAAAAGGGTTTGATTTTCACCAACACCACCCCTACCCTACCTCAGAGGCTTGTTATCATTGACAGGCTACTACTGCTATGCATTTGTAGCCTTTTGGGACACAGCAACATTTTTGGCAGCCACACTGATAAGATTCTCTGGCAAAGTGAGACCACCTGGAAGGTATGAGTTCTGGAAAGGTTTGTTCTGACTCGTTCACTGATTGCGCAAACACTGATCCAGTATCTTGTAGGCCAGGCATAGGGCTTTCCTTGGGAGCACAGAGTAACAAGACAGTCCCTCCATCATGATCACTCAGAGGCCTCTTAGGACTTTGGTCTCCATGGTGTATTTGTCTGGTAGAGCTTCCATGATGGAGTACCACAGACTGTGTGGCTTATGCAGCAGAAATTTATTTCTTCACATATCTGGAGACTGGAAGTCCATGATTGGGGGGTGGGCAATGTTAACTCCTTCTGAGGCCTCTTTCCTAGGCTTGTAGGTGTCTGTCTTCTCCCTGTGTCTTCACATCTTCTTCCCTTTCTGTGTGACTGTGTCCTAGTCTCCTTTTCTTATAAGGATAGCAGTCATATTCAGTGAAGGTGCACCCATACAACCTCATTTTATCTTAAATCCCCTTTATAGACTCTGTCTCCAAATGTACCCACATTCTGAGGTACTAGCTGTTAGGATTTTACCATATATATTGGGAGGGTAGCATCACAATTCAGCCCATAACAGACTGTTCTCTGACTGCCCGCCATGCCAGGAATTATTCTGTGATATTCGCTGCAACTAATGCCCATCCCACCTACTAATCCTGGGGGAGGCCATCTCATGGACACAGGGCAGCCAGCATGTCTCACTGAGCAGGCTACGAAGACCCTCTGACCAAGAAGAAAACCCATCCGTGGCATGGACATGCCTGTACCTCTGCACAGGGATCTATGGCTCTTGTTTATTTATAGAAGTTTGTGGACAGAACCAGACATCTTTTTCACACAAATGAAGTGCTAGGCATGGTGTCATGATGTGCACGTAAGGGAAAAACCACCGACTTCAAATAAGACGCCTACCCTTGTGGCCCTGTCTCCAACTCAAGGGACACTTAGAGGAGTTCTTCCCACCTCCACATAGGGTCTAAAGCCTTTCTCTATCTCTGATCATGTCCCTGGTCACCGATGTACCACTTGCCCATTTTGTCCTCTTCAACCATTAGTCTTTGCTGTTTTCTCTACTTGAGAAAAATCTCAGTATTAACTGAAAGCTGCAACTTTTTTTTCCTGTAGCCATTTCCAGTTCTGTTTATCATGACACCAAAATCTTTCTTTTAGAATTCTTGCACACTGCTTCCAGAGACTGAGACCCTTCTTGTAGAATGTCTTCTCTGTGTCACAGTTACCTAGGCTAAAACTCAGTGACTTCTCAGGACTCAGCTTGTGGAATTTCCCTGAGCCAAATTCAGCTCTCCTCTGATCACTTGTCCTATACTCAGATCCGTTGTACTGAGCTCACTCTAAAGTTTTCTCATTTTCCTCTGAGCTCACAGGTCTTTGTAAAGCTCTTAAACATGATTATGATTCTTTCCTATGACCACTCACCCAGAGCTGTTAGCCTACCTGGGCAGCATGGAATTCCAAATCATGGCTCCATGATTCAGACAAATTTTGGCACAAAATCATTTAATCTAAATATCATTTAGATTATACTGCCCTAAACAGACTACATCTGGTTGTAGACACACCTATGGTTATGGGGGTGGACAAACATGTTTGTGAGAGAGTGTGTATACAAGGGAACTATTTTCCTCTATAAGGTTAAGTTTCATGAGCTTACTAGATCTTTTTTATTTGTTTTCAAATTCCAATATTCATGCCTAAATTGCTGGGAAAAGAAAACCAGATCTTTTCCAGGAGAGTTGGCAACAGTGTTCAAAAGTCCATAAAAGTTAGACAATAGGTTGTTAACATTTAAGCCAAGTACTAAAAAGTTGAAAGAGCCAGTGGCAAGCTAAGAAGTCACTGTGGGCCTGGGCTGTCAAGCCAGTATTGATGCTGCTTAAGGCCTAGTTTAGTGTCAATGCTATTTGTACAAAACTACTTTATAACTTAGTTGTTTAAAAGGAAAATAAGTCTTTCCTTGTAAAATTTAGAATGCCTTAATGTGAGCAATTTAGACTGCCTTAAGTGCAGGATTAGCTTTCTGCTTCTTACATGTTGTAATTAGGACAACTCTGCCAGTTGGCTTCCCTGGAAGCAGATGACGAGATGACTTGCCTGCAGGGGATTGACTGAGGAGCGCTGTCAGGATCATCATCTGTGGGAGCAGACAGAGAAGTTGGGCTAATGCAGTCACCTCAAGGTGTCAACCCCAAGGGTGGGAGAAGCTCAAAGGTGGGACTGGCCCTGCAGAAATGTCCTGAGCTGGGAAGAGAAACTGCACATTTCTACCTGCATCAGCCACTTATTAGATGTGTGCTGCCCCAGGAGGAGTGATCACTAGTAAGTGGCCCTCTCCAGCAAAGCTAATTCCCAGAGAGGACTGACATCATTGGATGGTAGCACAGTATTCGTGACATTACCTTATGCCTTGTGGAAGATAACTGAGAAATTTTCTGATTAAAAAAAAAAATATATATATATATATATGAATAGTAATGTTAAAATAATGGCAGATATCAGAAACACAAATAGCAGAAGACCTGACTACAGCAGGTTAAACACAGAGTGGCTCATTTTGTATTATGCATGTTATGCAGTAAGAAGTCTGCAGGTAGGCATACAGGAATGGTCCAACAGGCATTAGCAGTATCAGGGACATAGGCTCTTTTTACCTTTCCATGTTACCATTTTCTGGCTACCCACCCCTTGACCTGTTCCCTCATGGTTGCATGATGGCTGTTACCTTCTAAGCAAGAATGAGGAGAGGGCAAAGGGCTTTCTTCTATCTATACCTTGCTTTTTTTAATACGAGAAGACACATTTTTCTTGGGGAGTTTCACCTACAGCCCATTGGCCAGCATTTTGTCACATGGTCACTCCTAACTCTGAGGGAGGTTAAGAAATATAGTAATTTTAGCTGGGTACTTTGCTTTACCAAAGAAAAGTCATAATTCTGTTAACAAGAAAGAAAGGAAGCATCATTATTAAGCAGGCAACCAGCAGTGTTGGCTCTAACTCCCCTGGTGCAAATTGGACCTCTGGATTATTTCAGAACTTGCTGTTTGAGGCTTAACACCTGAACTTCTTCTCTCCCTCCCTCCCTTCAACCCTTTCTCTGTTTTCTTCTGTCCTTCCTTCTCTCTTTTAAATACATTTATTCTGTGCCTATTTGATTGGATAAGAGGATAAAGGAGAGAAAATTGTTGAAGGTGACTTGTAGATTTTTTCTTTGGGAAGGCCAAGGACCTCAAGTCTGGCCATGTTAACATTGCAGTCCTGTGGGGTATCCAGGTGGAGATGTCCAGCAGAGCTATGGATAACAGGTGCAAAGCTGGGAAGAAAGCTCATGGTTAGAGATACAGACCAGAAAGTCATCAACCACTTAATTGGGTAAGACATTGTATTTTGAGGTCCACCATGCCTGGTCTCAGGAAGCTGTAACCCCCCCATAGCTAAGGCTGAGTAAGAGGCCTCCGAACCAGGAGACATTAAAGAGACAAAACTTATTTCCCTGACATGAATTCTGCCTGTTCTGTGCTGGCCCCCAATGCTTGATCAGTTAGCCAATGATGGGTAAGATTTCCCACGGGGGGCGGAGGGCGGGGATTGCCTAAGACAGGCATGATCATGAGGAGGCCTCAGGGAAGGACTTGAGGGCTGTGGAAATGAAGGGTTGATCAACCCCTGCCCCCTCGGCTTTGTCAAAGCCTGAGTCCTTGTTCTTAGCTGTGAGAAATCCAAGTCTCTTGGATGCCTTTGTCTCCTCTGCCTGACTCAGGCCTGCAGAAATAACAGGGGTGGTGCAGTCCAGACCAGAGTCGGTGGACCCCCGGAGTAATCAGACCTGGCTATTGTGGCTCAATGCTTTGAGAGCTGGCCTGTAAACCAAAGGATTGCCAGTTCAATTCCCAGTTAGGGCACATACCTGGGTTGCAGTCCTGGTCTCCGGTTGGGGGCACTGGAAAGGCAATCATAATTGTAGAAGTGTAAAAAGAAAAGACAGCCAAGAACTCTCAGAGAACATTTCTTCATTAAATCAAATCCTAGCTTCCCCAACCTTTCTCACAGCTTCGTCTAGGGCTGCCATGTCTTCCCCACCCACCCGACACCAGCCACAGCCTTCCTAGTGTTAGTATGGATTCTCCCCCAGTCATGCCAGCTCTGTGATTATGTGAGGGCTTGATACTTATGGGTATCAACAACTTCACAAATTTTCCTTCCTTGTTCTCAGTTTCTCTCAGCATTCTCCAAGGTATGTCTACTATCTGTCACCAATGGAAGATGGTGGGAAAGGGTGAGAATCTGAGAAGCCTGGCAAGTGGAAGGTGGGATCCAAATAGGACATTTTGGAGACTCCATCAGATTACAGGATAGGGTTCAGGAACAAAGTGAAGAGAAGCTCAGTGATCTGAGGTACACAGTGGACTCGAGATGAGGAAATTGTGTAAAGAGTTCTTGGTACCAAAAAGGATCATTTTGGGGATGACCTTGGTAAGAAGCTTGGTAACTAAGGTAATCTCAGGGGTTCATGGTTGCCCAGGTTAGACCAAGAGGGAGAGTAATGGGATTTCCAGGCCTGTTAGGTTGAAATGACTGTGGCAGGAGCAGGCAGAAAGGTTGGTACTTTTGAATTCATTCATTTTTCATTTTACTTCTGAAGGCTTAGGGAGAGCTGGTTACAATTATTAATAATTAGTATTAGTAAGACTTCCAACCAAAATGAAGGTGCAGGTAGATACATTTTGCCTCCTCATACAACTGAAAGAAGGACAACAAAACCAAAACCAAAAAAATAACCAGAACTTCCAGAAAATCGAACTGTATGGAAGTCTGACAACCAAGAAGTTAAAGAAGAAATATTCATTCAGATTGGCAGGAGGGGTGGAGATGGGCAGCCAAGGCAGAGAGGACATGAAGCAAGGAGGCAGCTGGTGGAGCTGGTGGAGCTGGTGGTCCCACATTTGAGTGTGGATAAACCAGAGGAACAACTGGGGAGTGGAGCAGACTGAACAACCCAGGGTTCCAGTGCAGGAAAAGAAAGCCTCAAAAACTCTGTAAAAACATGTGGGAGGGGGGAGTTGGCAGTGGGAGGAACTCCCAGTCTCACAGGAGAGTTTGTTGGAGAGACCCACAAAGCCCTAGGATGTACACAAACCCACCCACCCAGGAACCAGCACCAGAAGGGCCCAATTTGCTTGTGGGTAGCAGGGGAAGTGACTGAAAACTGTAGGAGAGCAAATTAAAAGGATTGTTCCTTCTCTGACCCTTTCCCCATGTATAACACCACAATGCAACAATCTGGGTTGCCCCACCCTGGTGAATACCTACAACTCTGCCCCTTACAATCAAACAGGTATGCCAAGACAAAGAAATATGGCCCAAATGAAAGAACAGATCAAAACTCAAAAAACAGAACTAAGCAATGAAGAGATAGCCAACCTATCAGATGCAGTTCAAAACACTGGTAATCAGGATGCTCACAGATTTGGTTGAGTATGGTTGCAAAATAGAGGTAAAAGTGAAAGCTATGCAAAGTGAAATAAAGAAACATATACAGAGAACCAACAGTGAAAGGAAGGAAACCAGGACTCAAATCAAAGATTTGGAGCAGAAGGAAGAAATAAATATTCAACCACAACAGAATAAAGAAACAAAAATTCAAAAAAACGAGGAGAGGCTTAGCAACCTCTAAGACAACTTAAACGTTCCAACATCTGAGTCATAGGGGTGCCAAAGGGGAAGAGGTAGAGCAAAAAATTGAAAAGTTATTTGGAAAAATAATAAAGGAGCACTTCCCCAATCTGGCAAAAGAAATAGACTTCCAGGAAGTCCAGGAAGCCTGGAGAGTCCTGAAGAAGTTGGACCCAAGGAAGCACACACCAAGGCACATTATAATTACATTAGCCAAGATTAAAGATAAGGAGAGAATCTTAAAAAAAAAAAACATTTTACTGATTATGCTATTATAGTTGTCCCATTTTTCTCCTTTTTATTCCTCTCTACCCCATACCCCCCTCCCACCATCATTTCCCCACCTTAGTTCATGTCCATAGGTGATACATATAAGTTCTTTAGTTTCTCTATTTCCCATAGTATTCTTAACCTCCCCCTGTTTATTTTGTATCTACCATTTATGCTTCTTATTCCCTATACCTTTTCCCCCATTCTCCCTCCTCCCCCTCCATGCTAATAACCCTCCATTTCTGTGAATCTGTTCCTGTTTTAGTTGTTTGCTTAATTTGTTTTTTTTGTTTGTTTTTTTAGGTTTAGTTGTTGATAGTTGTGAGTTTGCTGTCATTTTACTGTTCATATTTTTTATCTTCTTCCTTTTCTTAGGTAAGTCTCTTTAACATTTCATATAATAAGGCCTTGGTGATGATGAACTCTTTAACTTGACCTAAGAGAAGGAGAGAATCTTAAAGGTAGCAAGAGAAAAGAAGACAGTTACCTCCAAAGGAGTTCCCATAAAAACCATCAGCTGATTTCTCAAAATAAATGTTGCAGGCAAGAAGTAGCTGGAAAGAAGTATTCAGAGTCATGAAAGGCAAGGACCTACATCCAAGAGTACTCTATCCAGCAAAGCTATCATTTAGAATAGAAGTGCAGATAAAGTGCCTTCCAGATAAGGTCAAGTTAAAGGTATTATTCATCACTAAGCTCTTATTAAATGAAATGTTAAAGGGCTTTATCTAAAAAAAAAGAGATGGTCAAAAATATGAACAGTGCAATGACAACACACTCACAACTATCAACAACTGAACCTACAACCCCCCCACCCCCACAAAAACAAACAACAAACTAAGCAAACAACTAGAACAGGAATGGAATCACAGAAGTGGAGAATACATGGAGGGTTATCAGTGGGGAAGGGGTCGGGGAGAAAGGGAGAAAAGGTATGGGGAATAAGAAGCATAAATGGTAGGTACAAAATAGACAGAGCTAGGCTAAGAATAGTATAAAAAATGGGGAAGCCAAAGGACTTATATGTATGACCCATGGACATGAACTAAGGGAGGTAAGGAATGCTGGTGGAAGTGGGGAGGGTGAAGCATGGAGGGGAATAAGGGGAGAAAAATTGGGCCAATTGTAATAGAGTATACTTAAAAATTCTTAGTAATATTCATGGTAACAATAATAATGATAAAATTATCAACAACCATCTGCTCATTAGATTCTTTTTTGGCATTTTTGCTTTATGTCCATGTTTTTTCTTCTCTTTATTTTATTTTATATTCACTTCGGGAGCATAACATAGTACTTAGACAATTAAATAATTTACAAAGTGGTGTTCTTGATAATTCTAGTACCCACCTGGCATCCTACATAGTTGTTACAATATTATTGACTATATCCCCTATGCTGAACTTTATATCCATGTGACTATTTTGTAACTTCTTACTCCCTTCACCTTTTTTACCCATCTATGCTCTGCATCTTCTCCCAAATCTGGCAATCCTCAAATCCTCAGTTTATTCACTGTGTCTCTGAGTCTGTTTTTGTTCATTTGTTTTGTCCTTTAGAACCCAAGTATAAATGAAACCATATCTCTGACATTTCACTTAGCATAATACCCCCTAGGTCCATCCATGTTGTTGCAAATGCTGATTTCATTCTGTTTTATAGCCGAGGATTATTCTATTGTATATATGTACATCTTCTTTATGCAATCAGCTACTAATGGGCAAATGAGCTGCTTCCAAATCTTGGGTATTATAAATAATACTGCAAACAACATATGGGTAAACATTTTTTCAAGTTAGTGTTTTGGATTCCTTCCTATATATTCTCAGAAATGGAATTGCTGGGCCATAAGATAATTCTATTTTTAATTTTTTGAGGAACCTCCACACTGTTTCCATAGTGGCTGCACCAGTTTGCAATCCCTATAGTCCAGGAGGGTTTCCTTTTCTCCACACCCTAGGCAACACTTGTTTGTTGATTTATTGATGATAGCCATACTGACAGGTATAAGGTGCTATCTCATTGTGGTTTTAATTTGCATTTCTCTGATGATTAGTGGTGTTGAGCATCTTTTCATGTATCTGTTGGTCATCTGTATGTCCTCTTTGCAGAAATGTCTGCTCAGGTCCTCTGCCCATTTTTTATTTTTTTTTTCTGATGTTGAGTTTTATGAATTCTTTATAAATTTTGGATAAACGTCTTATCAACATTGTAACATTGGCAAATACCTTCTTCTACTCAGTAGATTGTCTTTCATTTTTTTGGTTTTCTTTGCTGAGCAAAATATTTTAGTTTGATGTAGTGCCATTTGTTTATTTGTTTGTTTGTTTGTTTCTCTTGCTTGAGGAGAGATATCAGAAAAAATTGTTGCTAACAGAAATGTAAGAGCATTTACTGCCTATGTTTTTTCTAAGTGTTTGAGATCTTACATTTAAGTCTTTAATCCATTTTGAGTTTAATCTTGTATATGAAGTAGGAAAGGTGCTCTAGTTTCATTTTCTGCAGGTATCTACCCAGTTTTCCTGATACCATTTATTAAATAGACTGTCTTTACCCCACTGTATATTCTTGCCTCCTTTGTCATATATTAATTGACTAAATAGACATAGGTTTATTTCTGGGCTCTCCAGTCAATTCTATTGGTCTATATGTCTGTTTTTATGCTAGTACAATACTGTTTTGATTACTATAGCCTTGTAGTATAGTTTGATATCCAGTACCATGATACCACCAAATTTGTTCTTTCTCAAGTTTGCTGTGGCTATGTGAGATATTTTGTGGTTACATATAAATTTCTTGATTATTTGTTCTAATTCTGTGAAAAATACCATGGGTATTTTTATAGGGATTGCATTGAATCAATAAATTGCTTTGAGCAGTATGAACATTTTAATGATGTCACTTCATCCTGTCCATGAGCCTTCAGTTATTTGTAACTTCTTTAATTTCTGTCTTTCTTCAATGTTTGATAATTTTACAAGCACAGCTTTCTCACCTTTTTGGTTAAATTTATTCCTAAGTATTTTAGTTTATTTTTTAATTTTAGAAAGAAAGAGGGAGAGAGAGAGAGAGGAAGAGAGAGAGAGAGAGGGAATGAGAATTTGTTGTTCCGCTTATTTATGCATTCATTGGTTGCTTCTTGTATGTGTCCTGACTGGGAATTGAACCTGCAACCTTGATGTATAAAGATGATGCTTTAACCAACTGAACTATTCAGCCAGAGCCTTGTATTTATTTTTTGATGTAATTATAAATGGATTTGTTTTTTAATTTCCCTTTCATATAGTTTATTATTGGTGTATGAAGTATAAATGATTTCTGAATATTAATTTTGTATCTTGCTACTTTACTGAATTCATTTATCAGTTCTAGTAGCTTTTTAGTGGTATTTTGAAAGTTTTCTATATACAGTATCATGTCATTTGCAAATAATGACAGTTTCACTTCTTCCTTTCCAATTTGAATATCTTTTATTTCTTTTCCTGCCTGATTACTGTGGCTAAGACATCCAATACTATGTTGAGTAAAAGTGGGGAAAATTGGCAATTTTCTTTTGATCCTGATCCCAATTAATTAAACACAGCTTTTTCCTGTTGCATATAATGTTAGGTGTAGGTTTGCCATATATGGCTTTTATTATGTCCAGATATGTTACCTCTTTTCCCAGTTTGCTGGAAGCTTTTTATCATAAATGGAAGCTGGATTTTGTGAAATGCTTTTTAGGCATCTATTAATATGATTATATGATTTTTAGCCTTCATTTTGCTTATGGGGTGTGCCAAATTAATTGATTTGTGGATATTGAACCAATCTTACATCTTAGGAATAAATCCCACTTGGTCATGGTGCATGATCTTTTCAGTGTATTGCTGAACCCAGTTTGCTAATGTTTTGCTGAGGATTTCAGCATCTATGTTCACCAGGGATAGTGGCCTATAATTTTCTTTTTTTTTGTAGTGTCTTTATTTGTTTTTGGAATTAGGATAATGTTGGCCTTGTAAAATGAGCTATAAGTCTTTTGTCCTCTTAAATCTTTTTAAATAGTTGGAGAAGGATAGCTGTTAGTTCTCAGAATGTTTGGTAAAATTCACCTGTGAAGCCATCCACTCCATGGCTTTTGTTTGTTGGGAGGGTTTTTAAAAATGTTTTAATTTTTTTTATTGCTGCTTCAATTTCACTAGCTGTAATATATCTACCCAGATTCTCTGATTCTTCCTGATATTGTTTCAGAAGATTGTATGTCTCTAGGAATTTATCCATTTCTTCCAGATTGTCCAATTTGTTGGCATGTTTGTAATATTTTCTTATAACCCTTTGTATTTCTATCGTGTCAGTTGTCACTTCTCTTATATTTTTAACTCTGTTTAGTGCTCTCTCTCTCTCTCTCTCGTGTACCGTAACTGCGTAAGTGTTTATCAATATTGTTTATCTTTTCAAAGAACCACAAGCTCTCGGTTTCATTGATCTTTTGTATTGTTTTTTTTTTTACCCTATTTTGTTTATTTACATTCTGATATTCATTATTTCCTTTATTCTACTAATTTTGGACTTTTTTTGCTGTCCTTTTGTCATTCTTTTCAGTGTAATGTTAGATTGTTCAGTTGCGATTTTTCTTGTGTGTTTTTTTTTTGAGGTAGGCCTGTATTGGTATGCATTTCTAAGGACTTGTTTTCTCTGTGTCCCATAGATTTTGGTCATTATGTTTTCATTTTTATTTGCCTCAAGGTATCATTTAATTTATTTTTTGATGTCATTGTTAACCCATTCATTGTTTAGCAGCATGTTATTTAGCCTCCATGTGTTTGTGTGTGTTTCAATTTTTTTCTTGTAATTAACTTCCAGTTTCATGTAACTGTGGTCAGAGAAGATGCTTAACATGATTTCAATCTTTTAAAATTTATTCAGGCTTGTTTTGTGATCTGACATGTGGTCTATCCTGGAAATGTTTCATGTGCATTTGAAAAAGAATGTATATTCTTCAGCTTTGGGGTGAAATGCTCTTAAATGTCAGTTCAATTAGTCATATCTAGTGTGCTATTTAAGATCCTGCTTTCTTATTTACTTTCTGTGTGGAAGATCTATTTATTGATGTCAATGGGGCATTAAAGTTGCCTACTATGACTCTATTACTGCAAATATCTTCCATTATGTCCCTCAATGTTTGTTTTATGTATTTAGGTGCTCCTATGTTCGATACATAGATGTTTACAAGGGTTATATGCTCTTATTGGACTGATCCCTTTATTATTATATAACTTCTTTTTTTGTCTCTTATTATATAGCCTTTGGTTTAAAGTCTATTTTGTTTTATATAAGAATTGCTACCCCAACTTTTTTGGTTTTACTCACATGAAATATCTTTTTCCATCCCTTTAGCTTCAGTCTGTCTGTGTCTTTCCATCTGAAGTGGATCTCTTGTACACAGCATATACATGTATATGTATCTTGCTTTCTTATTCTGCTACCCTATGTCTTTTGATTGGAAAATGTAATCCATTTACATTTAAAGTAATTATTGATAAGTATGTAGTTACTGCCATTTTATTATTCATGTTTATATTCCTTTTTCATTTCTCATTATTATTTTATTTTTTAATAGTCACCCGAGTGTTACAGAGCAGACCCATGGAGTGGAGGGGGGGACAAAATACTATTACCGAATGGAACCCCCTTCCCCAGGGGTCCCCCTGTACTAGGTTTGTCTTGCCCACTGACAGAGAATTATAGTTCTCAATGCCAGAGATTGGTAGAAAGGAAAGGAATTATTTATTCGAAAGTTTTACAGACTTAGAGTAATGACTTAATGTCTTCATTAAAATCCCAAAGTCTCTTAAAACACCCACAAACACACACAATCCTTCCTTCCCTACTTTGCACAGTCTGGGGTACCATATCTCAGGAAAAGAAATAGAAGTCTGCGGCTCAGGTAGCCCCCAGTCCTTCCCAGTAATCCATGCTCGGCTGGCAGGCCTCCCATGTACCCAACACCAACAGCTGTGTTGCCACCACTATCTGCGGTTCTTAATCCAGACATGCATGGCATCTTCTCCTGGCCCACCAGCAAAAGTCCTTTCACCCATTTCCTTCCTGCAATGTCTCTCCTGCATTCTCCCAAACTGCTAAGAGAGAGCTCTGCATCACTGCTACATCTTGCTTTATGGCTTCCTAAACTGTGTGGCAAAGGGAGTCCCAAAGCTGCATGCTTCCAGACCTCACCAAAGCCATGTGGTTCTCCCTTGCATGGCTGCCACACATGGGTTTAAATCCCAGCAGCAATCTTCTTCTGCATCCCCATTTCTGACTCTTCCCACAATCGGCTACATCTGCCAGCATTCCCATATTTTTCCAGCTTTTCTGGGTTGCCATAGTGTGTCCAAGCAGGCATGGCCCCCTGGCATGAAGTGAGTCATCTGCAAGTCTCACTCAGGCACTGTAACAAGGAGAAGTTGCCTCCCAGTTACATCCTGGGTGGAAGCCACTCCCATCTCCCTGGCTGAAAGCACAGCCACATCCATTTAACGTATCCATGAAACCAGTTAAAAGTTATAAATATGTTAAATGATGGTTCTAGAGGTGATTTGTAAAACTGTTAGTATGCAAAATAACTCAGTGGCCCTGTTTCATGTGTCCCATCCCCCAGTTCAGACTTTGGGGTTAAGGACATTCTATATTTTTAATATTTCCTGGACAGCCTGAGTTCTGGACCCCATTACAAATCCCTCTTTGGAGGGGGGGCCATGGCTGCATCCTGTTACACAAGTATGTGTTTATTGATTTTAGAGAGAGATGAAGGGAGAAAAACATTAATATGAGAGAGAAACATCAATCAGTTGCCTCTTGTATGCACCCTGACTGAGGATCTAACCCGCCACCTAGGTATGTACCCTGAAAGGAAATCGAACCTGCAACTTTTTGGTGTAGAGGATGACATTCCAACCAACTGAGCCACCCAGCCAAGGCTCCCCTTCTTCTTTTGAAAGAAGTCCCTTTAAGATGCAAATTAAAACCACAAAGAGATACCACTTCACACCAGTCAGAATAGCCATCATAAACAAATCAACAAACAACAACTGCTGGTGAGATTGTGGAGAAAAGGGGATACTAGTGCACTGTTGGTGGGACTGCAGACTGGTACAACCACTATGGAAAGCAATATGAAATTTTTTTCAAAAAACTAAAAATGGAACTGCCTTTTGACCCAGCTAAAACATTAATCCAAAAGAACCTATGCTCCCCAATGTTCATAGCAGCATTATTCACAACAGCCAAGTGCTGGAAACAGCCTAAGTGCCAATCAGTAAATGCATAGATCAAAAAACTATGGTACATTTACACAATGGAATAGTACACAGCAGAAAGAAAGAAGGAACATCTACCCTTTGTGACAGCATGGATGGAACTGGAGAGCATTACGCTAAGTGAAATAAGCCAGATGGTAAAAGACAAATAGCACATGATCTCACCTATAAGTGGAACCTAATAACAAAATAAACAAGTGAGCAAAATAGAACCAAAGACATGGAAATAAAGAACAAACTGATAGTGACCAGAAAAGAGGGGTACCAGGGGAAAGAAAGGGAAGGGTCAAGTCAAGGAACATGTATAAAAGACCCATGGACAAGGACAACATGGGGATAGGGAAGATTGAATGTGTGAGGTGGGGTAGAAAGGGCAGGGGAGAGTAATGGAGGTAAAAGTGGGACAACTGTAATTGAACAACAATGAAAACAAAGATTTCTTGTAATACTGTTTTGGTGGTGATAAACTCCTTTAGCTTTTTCTTATCTGAAAAGACCTTTACCTCTCCTTCAATTATAAATGATAACCCTGCTGGGTAGATTAGTCTTAGTTGTAGGTCCTTGCTTTTCATCGCTTTGACTGTTTTGTGACAACTTTTTTTTGGTCTGAAAAGCTTCTGTTGAGAAATCAACTGGCAGATTTATGTGAGCTCTCTTGTGGGTAACTAATTGTCTTTTTCTTGCTGCTTTGAAGACTCTGTCTTTGTCTTTAACCTTCACCATTTTAATTATGATGTTTCTTAGTGTAGCCTTCTTTGGGTTCTTCTTGTTTGGAACATTCTGAAGTTCCTGGACTTATTTGTCTATCTCCTTGACAGATTAGGAAAATTTTTGGTCATTATTTATTTAAATAAATTCTCAGTGCCTTGCTCTCCTTCTCTTTCTGGTATGTCAATAATGAGAATGTTGGTAGGTTTTATGTTGTGCTAAGGGTCCCTTAAACTATCCTCATTTATTATTTTTTCCTTTTGCTGTTCTGAATGGCTGTTTTCTGATACCATGTCCTCTAAATTGCTGATACAGTCCTCTGCTCCATCTAATTTTCTGTTGGTTCCTTCTAGTGTATCCTTCCTTTCAGTTATTGTATTCTTCATTTCTGACTGGTTATTTGTTATGCTTTCTATGTCCTTTTTTATGCTTACCATCTCTTCATCAAAGTTCTCACTGGTTATCCTTATAACCAGTTATCCTTATAACCAGTATTCTGAATTCTGTAACTGGTAGATTTCTTGACTCTATTTCATTCAATTATTTTTTCTGGAGAATTTTCCTGTTATTTGGGACATGTTTCTTTGCCTCTCTGTTTTGGTCACCTCTCTGTGTTTCTTTCTTTCTTTTAATTTTTTTAAAATTATATTTTATTGTTTATGGTATTATAGTTGTCCCAGTTTTCCCTCCTTTGCTCCCTTCAACCACACTCCCCCATTTTATCAAGCAATCTCTGCACCATTGTCCATGTCTATGAATCATGCATAAATGTTTTTGGCTACTCTTATTCCTTATGCTGTACTTTACATCCCATCACTATTCTGTAACTACAAATATTTACTTCTTAATCCCTTCACCTTTTTGCCTATCCCTCGACCCCACCTCCCATTTGGAAACCATCAAAACATCTCTGTATCTATAATTCTGTTTCTGTTCTGCTTATTTATTTTGTTTTTTTTTAAAGAATCAATTGTTGATAGATATGTATTTATTGCCATTTCATTGTTCATATTTTTGATCTTCTTAAAGAAGACAGTTTAACATTTCATATAATACTGGTTTGGTGGTGATGAAATCCTTTAGCTTTTTCTCATCTGGGAAGCCCTTTATCTGTCTTTTGGTTCTAAATGATAGTTTTCCTGGGTAGAGTAATCTTGGTTGTCAGTCCTTGCTTTTCATGACTTTGAATATTTCTTGCCAATCCCTTCTAGCCTGCAAAGTTTCTTTTGAGAAATCATCTGACAGTCTCATGGGAGCTCCCTTGTAGGTTACTAACTGCTTTTATCTTGCTGCTTTTAAGATTCTCTCTTTGCCTTTAACCTTTGACATTTTAATTATGATGTGTCTTGGCATGGGAGTCTTTGGGTTCATCTTGTTTGGAACTCTCTGCACTTCCTGAATTTCTATGTTTATTTCCTTCACCAAGTTAGGGGATTTTTCTTTCATTATTTTTTCAAACAGGTTTCCAATTTCTTGCTCTCTCACTTCTCCTTAAGTGTACCATTATCTAATGCTGGTACACTTGAACTTGTCCCAGAGGCTGCTTATACTATCATTAAAAAATTTTTTTTTTCCTCCACTGTTCTGATTGCTTGTTTTTTGCCTCCTTATATTCCAAATTGCTGATTCGATTCTTAGCTTAATCCACTTCACTGTTGTTTCCCTGTAAATTGTTCTTAATTTCACTTAGTATATTCTTCATTTCTGACTGGATTTTTTTTTTTTTTGTATGATGTTGAGGTCCTCACCAAGTTCCTTTTCGCATCCTCATAACCAGTGTTTTGAACTCTACATCTAGTAGCTTGCTTATCTCCATTTTGTTTAGTTTATTTTTTCCCTAGAGTTTTGTTCTGTTCTTTCATTTGGGTCATGTTTCTTTGTTTCCTCATTTTTACAGCCTCCTTTGTTTATTTGTATGTTATTAAGCAGAGCTGTTAAGACTCCCTAGTTTGGAAGAGTGGCATAATGCAGTAGGTATTCTGTAGAGTCCAGTGGCACAGCCACCCCTAATATCCAAGCTAGATGTTCAAGGTGCAACCACTGTGTGGGCTGCATACACTGTCTTGTTATAGTTGAGCCTTAATTGCTGTTGAAATATCCAAGGTCAGCCACTGATTGTGTTCTGTTCGGGATCACACAGCATAAACTAAAAAGTGATCTGTAGATGGCTGCTACTTGTGCTGGCCTTGGAGGTAGCCAGGCAAGACCAGGCTGTGATTCCAGTCTGGCTACTGCTAGTTCCAAGCCTGGGGCAACTTAGTAAAAGGTACAGGGCTCGCTGAAGCCAGATGCTGCTTGTTTGAGAAAATTTAGGAAAATAGGAAGCATGGGCCAAGACAAGCCATTCATATGGGAAAGCCACTGTAAATAACTTTGGGGGGCCAGAATTTGTGGGTGGGGTGGGAGGGTAGAAGGCAGGGCCTCAGGAAAGTACCAGAGTGGGGAAAACAATTTAAGCCAATGATGCTGTCTCAGATATGGTGTCCACCTGGCTGCTCTGACTGCTCTGGGGGGAGGACTCAGAAAAGGAACAATGGCCTCTGCCAGCACTTCTGTCTGGGAAAAAGCTGCCCCCCAGGTTTCACCCTAATGTCAGACAATTCAGTTTCTTCTCATATATGTCTGATGCCTTTTAATGGCTGCCCCCATTCTGGAGCTCAAAAAAGTGAGCCTGAGTAATGTCTGCACAGAATCTTTAAGAGAAACTGCCTGAGACTCTAGCAGTTTGTCTGTCACAGCCTCAATTCCTGCTGGTTTTTATAGCCAGAAGTTTTGGGGACTTTTATTCTTAGAACTGAAACCCTGGGCTTGGGGTCTTAGTGTGGGGCTGGGACTCTTCACTCTTGAGATATCCTTCTTGATTTTTATCAGTGACATGTGGGTGTGGTCCTGGCATGATATGGATCTCTGCCCCTCCTACCAGTATCAATGCGGTTTACTCTTTAATTCTATAGTTGGATTTTTCTTTAATTCTGTAGTTGTAGGACTTTCATTCAGCTCTATTTCTGATGATTCTGAATGGCGTTGTTCTATAGTTTAGTTGTAATTTTTAAGTGGTTGTGTGAGGAGCAAGTGGTGTTTACCTGTATTGCCATCTTGACTGGAAGCCTTTGTGTTTTTTTTTTTCCTGTGTATTAGGTAGATCTACATTTCCTAGTCTTGCCAAGGCAGCCTCACATAGTAAGTGTCCTGTTGGTTTCAGTGGTATAGTCTCCTTGATCACCTGGCTTTCAGTAGTATCCCTTGTGTGGGTGTGTGGTCCTCCTGTTGTAGTTGAACCCTAATTGCTGCTGGCATAGCAGTGAGTGGTACTGACCCTCAGGCCAACTGACTATGAGAATTGTCCATCACCCCAACATCTGAGCTGCTGTGTAGAAACTGACCCCACTGAGCAGGATTTGCCCCAAGGGTTCTGGTGCCTGCCAAGACTTCCTTTTAGATGTGCCACTTGTAGAGCTAATCAGATGGTGTTCTGTTGTGGTCTAAAGCTGGCCACCAGTGTGTTGATTCTGGGGCCTCTTGGGAGGGACTGGTGCAAGTCAATGTCAAACACTGTTTGTGACCAGGCCAGGGCTACCTGTTTGGAGCTACACAGTGATCCACAGTTTGTAGCTGCCTGTGCAGAGCCTAGATGAGTGTGTGAGGGTTCACACTGTGAACCAAGTCTGGCTGCCACCAGTACTGGACCTATGGCATGTTAGCAAAAGGCCCAAATTACCCCAAGACCTCCTACTGCCTGCTGACTGCCCATATGGCTCAGCTGCTGACAGAGCTTCAGGTAGAACAAAAGCTGGGTGAGACAGTGTCTCAGGGAGTTGTCAGGGTGGAGCTAATGCAGAATCAGGTTTGACTGTGTGCAGGCAGGGACAATGGTGCAGTCCTTCCACCCCTTGCCCCAAAGACACACAATTCAGTTTCTCCCAGTTTGTCTACATTCACCTCGCATCATCCTTCCCAGTTTTGACGTGATTTTTTTTTTAAGAAAGATTCTGACAGTGAAGCTCCATGCTGGTTCTCATGAGACTCTTTTTCCTAATCTTTAGTAACTATGTATGTTAAGTGGAAAAAAAGGCAATAAATATGTCACTGCCATTAAGGTGAGATGTTTGAAACTTTGAACTTTTTAATCTCCAAAAATTTTTTAAAAATAAAACTATTAAGAGACACTATTTTTGATATGTTCTTTTAAAACAAATATCTCCTATCCTTCACTCATTAGGATAACAACAACAAAAAGCAATATGAAAGCTATTTTTGTTTCTACCCAGTACTGTAATTTGCTTTGCTTTGAAAATTTCAGAAGCCAGGCAGAAATGCTAAAAAAAAGTTTGTACTCCAAAACTGACATTGCATCCTCTTGGAGCCTCACAGATACAGGTAGAGGAATTCCTGTTCTGGCACATGTTCCTCTCTCTGTCATTTACAACCAGCCCAAGCTGCCTTTGTAATTCAGAATAATTAAGTAATGGGAAGTGTGGTGGGTCCCAATTCCTTCTTTCAGAGAAAGGCCATTTGTTGGCTTCTGAGTGAAGGTAGTTTTCCATGAAGTCCATGAAGCTTAGACTCTTGTAGGAGCTGTGTTTCTACAAAAGGCCCTAGCAATGTGTTTATAAGTCATGTTTTGGGGAATTTGTAGAGGAAATCTTGTCAAATTCTTTTTCCTAAAAATAGCCCCCCAAATTGTCTAAATTCCAGGGTCCACAAGACCTAGACATGCCTGTGCCTCTGAGATGACTTTGTTGACAAATGTTTCTGGATATTCAGCAAATGTGATTCTTTATCCTCCTTACACGTTTGCCCCACCCCCTCACTTGACATTTTTCTTCTTCATGGACCTGAAGCTTGCTGGCCAGGCAGGATAGGAAGTCACTCTTCCGTGGTCGAATTGGGATGCTTTCCAGCTACAGGGGCATGCACAGACAGCTGCTCAGTGCAGCGTTGACAGAGGAAAGCCAGGTGGAGGATATCTTCACCATCATTTTATCGGAAGCCAGGCCAAATACATATCTTTAATGTGAGCAAACTCTCTCTGGGAAAACTTCCCTGAAAACCCAGGCTAGCTGTGGATAATCTTGTCCATGTGTCCTCTGATCCTATTGGCTTTGTAAGACCTGATATGTTATGTTGCAATATCTCTTGTATATTTCATCTCCTATGCTAACTCATGAGCTTCTTGAGGGCATTTATATTTTATCTTCTCTATGCCCAGGACCAGGGCTCACCTGAGTGGTTGCTAAACAGTGGGTCCTGAAACCATTTGCTAAATGAATCTCTCTCCTCTCCCCTCCCTGCCCTCCTACCTGCTTCTCCTCAAGCAGGTGGTGGTTTATGAAAAAGGATGCTGACACTCTCCAGTAATACTCTGGTGAGGCTACTATAATGGGGACCTCCTTGTACATAGTGCTTTGTACAATGTAGGACAGCATTAGCTTTTTGAGTAGGTGCACCAAGTAATTACTGCCAGTATGTGAATTTTGGGGGAAATCAGGCAAGGATTCTTGACCTCAACTATTCCATTCTCCCTGATTACTGCCCTCATTAGAGCTGTTTTCTTTTAGGTATGAAAATTTTCCAGATTTGAGTTCTGCATTTGAAATGTAAATATCCTACCTTGGTTATTAATTAATCTTTTAGTGGGATATTTAAAGAAATAAGAAACTGGACAGCAAGAGGATTAGGGACAAAGAAGAAGAGGCAACAGCAAAGACAAATCCTTGCTCCATGAGTGACCCAGGCCATTTCTGACTAGCTTCCAGTTTGGGGGAGCCCAGCCTCATACCCTAAAAACCTCCAATCTGGGCAGAAGCAGCCTTCAGTCCTGGCTGACTGACATCCATCCTAGGGTTGAGAAAAGCCACTGAAGGTCAACACATGGACCCCTGTACAACATACTTGCTTTTCAGATGAACCCAGTTGGCAATGACAACTCAGTAACCATTTGATACCTACAATACCATGTGTCTCTGAGAAAGCCCAACTCAGGAGCACAGAGGGGTGAAGTATGTCCACTCTCACTTGGTTAATCAGAGTCTCTGGCAAAGAATTAGCAAGTATTTGTTGAGCATTATTATGTGTAAGACATAAGCTAGGTTTTAGTGAATCGGACTGTGAATCACTTTCTCTGGGTCTTACAGCTTCAAAGATCAACAGGATGGATGCCTTGGAGTCAGCGTGAGACAGACCAGAGTCAGACAAGCCAGCACTGGGATGCTAGAGGTCAGGAGGAGCTAACGTTTAAGTGGAGGAAGATTTTGTGTGTGTACTTACCTCCTAGAGTCCACACTTAAATAGCTGGCAGCCAAGCTCTGGCTGTGACTGGCATCAGGTGTCAGGTTAACCCGGTTTCTGAAGTTTATTTGATCACAACTCTAAATTCTATGCTGTCACAGGTTATTGTCTTTCAACTATCACAATACAGAGTAACAAAATGATTCCCAGGGAACTCTAAAAAATAACCTGTAGCAATATGTGTTAGTTACATTAGGAACACCACATATTGTGGATTTGTTACTCTATTTGGGGTGTCATCTACATATCTTATTTTTCTTTTTATGAAATTGGAATAAATCCTATTGCACAGCATTTTCATAAGGAATAGACAATTGACTTTAAGCACAGGGCTCAGCATATTGTAAGTCTTTAATAGAATGCAGTCAATAATATAACTAATATTTTTATTTGATCTTATTACTAATAAAAATTGCAATATGCCAAGGGAGGGCATTGTGAAGGAAGGGACCACCCAGGGGATTTCTGGATTGATGTAAGATTTTCTTGATGGGACCAGATATGACTGACTGGCTTGCTCATTTCAGGGATTTCTATGGAAACAAAAGTCAGCTGGCTTCAGGGTGATGCTCTTTCAGGCCACTGTTTTCTTTAAGGTGTGTGCAATTTGAATGGAGAAAAAAAATCCTTTCTTATTCATGTTCCCAGAAAACTGAAGTAAAACAGTAGGTTTTGATTGTCAGGACAAAGCTCACCTCTTATCTATTCCCAACACTCCTTATTCCACCCCAGGGCAGGACGTCTTTCGAATCCCTTTTCTTTCATAGAAAACGTTGGAAAGAGCTTTTGTTCCCTGTTAGCCCTGGCCAGTGGCCCTGCCTGGAGAGCAGTGAACTCCAGAGTCCACTGACAGATGGAGTGCCAAGAGGGGGCTTCCATGGGCCTTGGCTAAATTCAAGGAATCTCAAGCTTCCCAGGCACACACAGGAGCAAAACAGAACCCTGCCACAGACAGATGTCTGCTTTGCCTGGGGGCAGGGCCAGTGCACGGTGAACTGGTTGTCATTGGCTGACACCTCCACCCCAAAGCTCTGACCCTGGATAAGGGGGTAGGCATGAGAGGAAGGGTCCACAAGGCCTCTGGTCACCATGAGAGCCTGTCTTGACTTGTGGGCTTTGGCCCAAATGTGAAACATTTGGCTTTGAAACGGCCTGCCTTTGGCTATTATCATCCTGGTGTCCATTTGCCTTTGTGTTAAATATGTGGTTATGAATATCGAGACCTAGAATATTTTTAGTTAAAGCCTAGCCCTATGGCTCGGTTAGAATTTTTTTAAAAAGAGAGAGAAGAAAAGAGCATTAAAACCTTCCTGTCCTTTGAATTTCAATAGTGACAGTCTACTTCGTAAGGGAGGACCCTTAGCTGGTCCAGACAATTTAGTAGCATGGTATATTGGGGTTACCAATTTTACCATAATGCTGCCTCACTTGTCCTTCTCTCTCTCAATTATTTTTTATTTCAACCTGTATCTATTAATTGCCCACTGTATGGCAGGCACTGTTCTAAGCACCAGGAGAGTTCAGGCACTATGGTGGCCTTCAGAGAGCTCACGGTCTGTGCTCCCTTGTCTTCATTACACTTGACATCTTGTGTGTATTGATTCCCTAGTGACAGTCTCAATACCTCATCTCCCTCCTTTCTTTTTAATATGAATTATAGAGTAGACTATAAAAACAGTGACTGATTTTCCCTTGTGTTTGATGAACCAGTTATAAGCAAAATTCCAAAAGAACCGTTGTGATTAGAATGAACACATACCCTTCTGTGGTGATTACATTGGGGAATACTATGTAGCCACAGACAAGAGTTCTGGTATGCTGGTGAATAATCAAAATGAAAGCAAGCCTCACCTTATACAGGTAGACGTCTTAACCTATGTGACTTGAGGGACATGTTGGTGGATCCAGAAACTTCTTTTGTGAGATAATGTTTCAGTCTGTAACACTGATCATTAGCTGGTTCTAAGAAATCTCTGTAATCATACTTACCAGTAAATATCAAGATTGGGCTTATATAATTTATTCAACCAATGTGTTTAACATACTCTTCTTTCCTTGATAAGCAATAGATTGAGAAAAGAAATAATCCATCAATCCTTTTTTTATCCTTGGCATTAATTGTGCACTGTCTGATGATGAGATGGAAGCCAGAGTTTCTTCATTCCCACTACCCTGGGGTGCTGAGCGGCACTAGTATAACATGGGCACAGATGAGCAGGAAAGACATGGGCTTTCTTTATCCAGAGAACTCTCAGAACAGTGGAGTGTCCTCTTGGCTTGGGATCTAAGACAATTGCTATGCACAGAAGGCACTCTAAAAATACCTCCACACAATCCAAGATGGCAGAGAAGTAAGTGAAAGCTACACTAATCTCCTCCCAGGGCCAATCTAGAATTACAAGTAAATTGTAGAGAAATCATCTGAATAACCACCTGAACACTAGCTGGAGAGAAGCGTTATAACCAAGGACAGACAGAAGAAGCCACTTCACTACAACAAGACTTGTAGGGAGTGTGGAGGAGGCACAAGAGGGCTGGCTGGGTTCTCACAGGCAGCAGCTGAAGTTCTGGAGGGATATTTCAGTGGCTGGGGTTCCTCCCTGAAAAGTGTGGGGTCTAGACCCTAAGTGAGGCTCCCCAGCCTATAGCACCAGAGCTGGAAAAAAATCCAGATAATATCCAGCTGTGAAAAGCAGTAGAGTTTCTGAATGCAAAGAAGAGACAGCTGGAGATTCATAGAGACTCTTTAAAGACCAATGCACAAAATTTCATTTGCAGTCATTTACCCTGGCCTCCAGCAGAGGGAGGGCAGAGTAGACTAGAGAAGCTTGAGGAGAGTCTGGGGTTTGTGGCTCTGGGGAGAGAACTGAGGGAATAGTGAGAAGGATTCCTGTGCTGAGTCATTCTCTGTATTGAAGAAGCCATCTTGCTCAGGCAGAGTACTCCCATCCAAGTGGCATCAGCCTGAGGAGAAGCAATAGTCCTGCTCACAGAATTACTCTGCCCCAACCTGTGGAGCTTAAGCCTGGCTGCTGATTACAGTTTGAGGCTTAGTGTAACAACTAAGGTGGATCTCTAGGAGCTCTATGAGACTTTGGCTGATCCCTCCCCCTCCAGCCCATGCTGATAAAAGCTGGCCCTGGTGCACAGCTTGGTTCTTTCTGCACACACACAGGCCCAGCAGAGGGAGCCACATGCTGTGGATCACTCCAAGCTCCAAATAGGTTGTCCAGGGCCAGTTGCAGGCAGGATTCGACTTAGGCATGCACCAGGATCCTTCAGATCTACCTACTACATAGAAACAAATACAAAGAAGCAGCCAAAATGGGAAGACAACGAAATAGACCCCAAATTAAAGAACAAGATTTCCAGAAGAAGATCTAGATAAAATTGAGGTAAGCAATTTATCTGATAAAGGATTTAGAGTAATAATTATAAGGATACTCAACAGCATGAAAAAAAAAGACATAGAAACCATAAAAAAAGAACCAGTCAGAAATAAAGAATGCAATACCTGAGATAAATAATACACTGGAATAAATAAACAATAGGTTAGATGAAGCAGAGTATCAAGTTAGTGATTTGAAAGGTAAGGTAAAAAAAATACACCCAGGCAGAGCAGCAAAAAGAAAAGAATTTAATAAACTGAGGAGATCTTAAGAAATATTTTGAACAACATGAAACATAACAAAATCCATATCATGGGAATACCAGAGAAGAGAGCAAGCCGAGAGATAAGGAACCTATTTAAAGAAAAAATGACTGAAAACTCCCTTAATATCATGAAGGAAAAAGACACAGAACTTCAGGAAACTCAGAGGGTCCCAAATAAATTGGATCCAAAGGGATCTACACTGAGACACATAATAATTAACATGACAAAGCTTAAAGATGAGGAGTGAATCCTAAAACTCACAAGAGAAAAGTAGGTAGTTACCTGCAAGGAAGCCCCAATTAGATTATCATCAGATTACTCAATAGAAACATTTCAGGCCAGTAGGGAGAGGTGTGAAATATTCAAGGTGATGAAAAGCAAGGACCTACAACCAAGGCTACTTTACCCAGCAAGGCTATCATTTAAAATTGAAGAAAAAATAAGTAGCGTCCCAGAAAAGAAAAGGCTAAAGAAATTTGTTAACACCAAACTAGTACTGTGACAAATTTTGAAAGGCTTGCCTTAAGAAGAAGAAGAAGAAAAAGAGAAAGAAAAAAACCAGATGAAAATAGTTTACCAATAAAATGGCACTAAAAAATGTATCTATCAATAATCATCTTAAATATAAATGACTTAAATGTTCCAACCAAAAGACATAAGGTAACTGAATGGATTAGAAAACAAGACCCATATATATGCTGCCTCTACGAGACCCACCACAGATTGAAAGATACACACAGACTAAAAGTAAAGAGATGGAAAAAGATATTTCATGCAAATGGAAAGGAAAAGAAAAGCTGGTATAGCAGTATGTATATCTGACAAAATATACTTTAAAACCAAGATTATAGTAAGAAATAAAGAAGGACACTACATAATGATAAAGAGAACAATCCAACAAGAAGATATAACCCTAGTAAATATTTACACACCCAATATAGGAGCACCTAAATATGTGAAACAAATCTTGATGGACATAAAGGGAGAGATGGACATAAATACAGTCATAATCAGGGATTCCAACACCCTGATTATGGATAGATATTCCAGACAGAAAATCAGCAAGGAGAGAGCAGCCTTAAATGACACACTAGATCAAATGGATTTAATTAATATCTTCAGAGCATTTCATCCCAAAGAGCAGAATATAGATAACTTACAAATGCACAAGGAACATTTTCTAGGATAGACCACATGTTAGGACACAAAAAAAGTCTCAATAAATTCAAGAAGATTGAAATAATCTCAAGCATCCTCTCTGACCACAATACAATGAAACTAGAAATCAGTCACAAAAAGGACACTGAAAAACACGTGAAGACGTGGAAGTTAATAACATGTTATTAAACAATGAATGAGTTAACAATAATATCAAGGAAGAAATCAAAAGATACCTCAAAACAAATGAAAATGAGAACACAACAATCCAAAATCTGTGGGACACTGGGGAAGCAATCCTAAAAGGGAAATTCATAGCATTACAGACCTATCACAAAACAAAAGCAAAAACAAAAAACAAAAAATGACAAAAACCAAGAAATAGCTTATATAAACAACTTAACTTTACACCTAAAGGAACTTGAAAAAGAACAACAAAAAAGCACAAAGTGAGTAGAAGGAAGGAAATAATAAAGATCAGAGCAAAAATGAATGAAATAGAATCTAAAAAATAGTATAAAAGTTCAATGAATCCAAGAGCTGGTTCTTTGAAAAGATAAACAAAATTGACAAACCTTTAACCAGACTCATCAAGAAAAGAGAGGACCCAAATAATAAAATCAGAAAGGAAAGATAAGAAATAACAATGGACACCAAAGAAATGCAAAGGATTTTAAGAAAATATTATGAACAACTATTTGCCAACAGAATGGACAACCTGGACAAAATGGATAAATTCCTAGAAACATAAAATCTTCCAAAACTAAATCAGGAAGAATTAGAGAATCTGAACAGACACATTTCACCTAGGGAAATTGTAGCAATGTTCAAAAAGTCCTGGACTGGATGACTTCACAGGTGATTTTTATCAAACATTCCAAGAAGAACTAACACCCCTCCTTTTCAAACTATTTTACACAATTCAAGAGGAAGGAAGACTCTCAAGTCTTTTATGAGACCAGCTCATTTTATGAGACCAGCATTATCCTAATTCCAAAACCCAATAATGATACTACAATGAAAGAAAATTATAGGCCAATAGCAATAATGAATGTAGATACTAAAATCCTCAACAAAATATTAGCAAGCCAAATACAGCAATGCCTCTAAAAGATCATACACCATGATCAAGTGGGATTTATTCTAGGAATGCAAGATTGGTACAACATTCACAAATCAATAAATGTGATTCACTGCATAAACATAATGAAGGATAAAAACCACATGATCATATCAATAGATGCAGAGAAAACTTTTGATAAAATCTAGCACTTATTTATGGTAAAAACTCTCAGCAAAGTGGGAATAGAGGGAATATACCTAAACATAACAAAGGCCTTATATGACAACTCCACTGCCCACATCATGCTCAATGGGCAAAAACTACACGAATTCCCCTTAAGACTGAGAACAAGACAGGAATGTCCGTTTTCACCTCTTATTCAACATTATACAGGATGTCCTACCCACAGCAATCAGACAAGAAGGAATAAAAGGCTTCCAAATTGGAAAGGAAGAAGTGAAACTGTCATTATATGTAGATGACGTGATACTGTATATCAAGAACCCAAAAGATTCTACCAAGAAATGACTAGAACTGATAAATGAATTCACTGAAGTATCAGGATACAAGATTAATATCCAGAGGTCATTTGCATTTTTATATGCCATTAATGAACTAACAGAAAGAGAAATTAAGAAAACCATCTCATTCACAATTGCTACAAAAACAATAAAATACCTAGGAATAAACCTAACCAAGGATGTAAAAGATCTGTACTTGGAAAATTATGAGACACTGAAGAAAGAAATTGAAGAAGATACAAATAAGTGGAAGCACATACCATGTTCATGGATTGGAAGAATTAACATCATTAATATTTCTATACTATCCAAAGCAATCTATAAATTCAATGCAATTCCTATCAAAATTCCAATGGTGTATTTCACAGAGCTAAAACAAATATTTCAAACATTTATATGGTACCACAAAAGGCTCTGCATAGCAACAGTGATCCTGAGAAAGAACAAAACTGGAGGAATCACACTACCTAACATGAATCTATACTATAATAGCATAGTAATCAAAAAAGCATGGTACTGGCACAAAAACAGACACAGATCAATGGAACAGGTTACAGAGCCTAGAAATCCACACCTTTATAGTCAATTAATATTTGACAGAGGAAACAAGCACATACAATGGGCTAAAGATAGTTTATTCAATAAATGGTGTGAAAACTGGACAGACACATGCAAAAAAAATGAAACTAGATGACCTTTTTATACCACATATAAGAATAAATTCAAAATGGGTCAAGGACTTAAATATTAGGCCTGAAACCATAAAAATCATCTAAGAAAACACAGGCAGCAAAATCTTGGACATTGCTGTACCACTGTGTTATTGGATATGTGTCCCCAGACAAGGGACACAAAAGAAAAAATACACAAATGGAACTATATCAAACTATAAAGTTTTTGTATAGCAAAGGAAATTGACAAAGAAAAGACAACCCACAGAATGGGAGGACATATGTGTTGATACATCTAATAAGGGGTTAATACCCAAAATTTGTCAAAAGTCAACACCAAAAAAAACAAACAACCCAATTAAAAAATGTGCAAAGGACCTGAATAGACACTTGTCCAAAGAAAACATACAGATGGCCAACATACATATGATAAAATGCTCAATGTCACTAATCATCAGAAAAATCCAAATTAAAACCACAATGAGATACCACCTCAAACCTGTCAGAATGGCTATCATCAAGAAATCAACAAAAAACAAATGCTGACGAGGATGTGTAGAAATGGAAACTGTTTTTGCACTGTTTTGGGGTATGCAGATTGATGCAACCACTGTGGAAAGCAGTATGGAGATAATTCAAAAAATTAAAAATGGATCTGCCTTTCAACCCAGCCTTCCCACTTCTGGGAATATATCTGAAGGGAGCCAAAACACCAGTCCAAAAGAACATAAGCATCCCTATGTTCATTGTAGTGTTATTTGCAATTGCCAAGATATGGAAGCAGCCCAAGTGTCCATCAGTAGATGAGTGGATAAAATAGCTATGGGCCATTTACATAACGGAATACTACCCAGCTATTAAAAAAGAAGAAAATTTTACTCTTTGCAATAGTGTGGATGGACCTGGAGAACATTATGCTAAGTGAAATAAGCCAGTCAGAGAACAACAAATACCATATGATTTCACTCATATGTGGAACCTAATGAACAAACTGAACTAACGAGGTAAGTGGGGACAGACTCATAGATGGAGAGCAGGATGACAGCTATGGGAAGAGGTTAAGGGGGGAGGGATCAAGGAAAATGGACTCATGTACATGGACAACAATGTGGTGATTGCTGGGGGAAGGGGGTGTATTAGGGGACTAAATGGCAATGGAATAAAATACAAAACAGATTAAATCAAAAATAAATAAAAATACCTCCATTAAAAAAGAGAAAGAAACCCATATTTCAATAGCCTCATCCTTTTTCTCCTTTTACCTCCCTTTCCTCAACCACCATATCATCATCTAAGCCTCACTCTTCATAAAGCTATCTCATGATGCTCTAGCTGATCATCTGAAATTCTTTCCCGGGACCTCGGCCAAAGACAGAGAGAGGCCAAAAGCTTGAAGGTCTGCCACCCCCACAAAGAAGGAAAATAGCATGTCGTTTGGAAAGAAAAGAAGAAGAGAAGGAGAATAATTAAAGCTAATTATAGAACTAACAAGTTAGATAGATACCCTAAGAGGGAAAAAACACAGGTCTCATTCCTTGGTGGGTGAGGAAGTCATTCTGGTTTGAAAGTCTAGCTTCCCTAGAGAGGTTTGGGAGTGACCAGCAAAGGTCAGGGAGCAACTAAGAGTTTTTAATTTTAAGCCTTGGTAGTATCAACAACTGTTAAGAGAACTGGAGACCAGGGTAAAAAAATATTTATAAAGTTAGCTGGGCAAACTCCATGAGGGCAGCCTCATTCTTCCCAAACCAAAGCCACTTCTAGAATTCCCATTTTCCCAAATACAAGGGAAGAGAGCTGGTTTTCATTAGTTATCAATGAATTAAAAATACATTAAACATGACTTGCCAGAGCACATGGGGGACTGGTAATCAGTTCATTATGGTCTTACCACTGTACTGGATGCAAGCAGTAAATAGTTCAGGAATGGGAGGATTTTAGCAATTACCTAGTCTTCATTGTGGAAACTATTCTTAAAATAAGAGAAGATATGGATAGTCATGGGAACACAGATGAAGCAGCTTTCCTGGGCCCCAGCACACACATCCACTGTGGCAGGCCTCAGAGCTCCTCTGGGAAAACCTTAGGTCTTGGTAAAATCCCAGTTCAAAAACCATTTGAGTAGTCCAATGCTCTTATTTGTTCAAAAGAGCATTTATTGAGCACCAACAATATGTCATGATTGGGGCTTTCAAGGAAAACTAAATATGGAAAGTCAGATATCCTTATTGATTTTTCCTTTAGCTTTGCTTCTATGTTTGAAGTTGCTTGGGATTTGCAATTTCAAATCACAAGTGACTAAAGAAGGTGGAGAGCAAGTGGTTTGCACCATCCACTTTTTTTTCTCCTGATGTCTTCAGAAGTGTAATGAATCTCAACCCTTCCCCATGTCCATTCTCACAAAAGGTTCCTTCATGCCTATTACCATCTCATTTATAATTGTGGGATGATCTGTCTGGGTGTTTTCTCATCAGCTCATAACTAGGGCACCTGGCCAGAAAGTGTGAATTGACAGTTGATACTCAAGGAGAAAGAGATCCTGATGTGTGATAATAGAGCTACGAAAAAGTAAGTTCATCTTTTACCCTTAGCACTAAGCTGCTTCTAAAAACCCAGGAAATTGATTCTTTATTTTTAAAACTGATTTCAAAGATAAATCAAACTGTCAGCATTACCTTCATGACGAGCCAGATTGAAGGTTGTTGTTTCTAAAAAGAACAACTGAGTTTTCCACACTCTAAACCGGGTGTGAATTTGGGTCCCAAGAGGTCAGGTCCACTGAGTCTCCAAGCAGGAGGCCCAAATGAAGTGAGAAGTTGGGTGTTTTCAGCCCCTCTGCAGTGGGGTTGGACAGCCATTCCCAGAAGAGTCATGGAGCATGCTGTGGTCACTTGACCTAAGAGGAGACAGATGACCCCAATAGGGGTAATCTACGAGATGAAAGATACAAGGATGGTCTGGCTCATTTTTGGTCTGAGTCTATGAATCTTCCTTTCCATTCTCACTCCCCAAGTCAGGACATCTTTCATTAGCGCTTATGAGGAGTACTGACACAGTCTCCTACCTGACTTTCTTGTCTTGCCTGCTTCTTTACCGTCTTCCCATTTCTGCCAAAGTAATCAGAAACAAAGATCTCCACAAATCTACAAATTAATAGCTTATGTGGGGGTGGGAGGGAAGGCGGGGGTGTGAGAGAGAGGGGAAGAGAGAGAGAGAGAAGGACAGAATCATTTTATGCTGCCATGCGAGGTCATATAGTTAAAAATTCTTAACATAGTGGTCAGTGTCTTTCAAAATTTGACTTGCCTCCTAAACTCCAACTACATGGCATCTCTTGCTGTCTCCTGAACAGCCCACACTCTGTCTCTCCTCTGTTGTTACCTATGCTCTTCCTTTTGTTCACTATGCCCTTCCTGCTTCCTGCGAACCCCTCCTCATTGTTCTAAATTCAGCACAAGTGTTTCCCAAAGAGGAGTTACTCTCTCCTTTATCTGTGCTTCCTCATATGGTTTTCACATACTTACATACTTTTTTTTACCAAATGTTTTTATTTGAACTATCTCTTTCTTTACCTATCCCACTCACCAGAAAGGAGGTCAGTGTTCTATTATGCTGCATTCACAGTGCCTGGAAGACCACCAGAATACACACACACACACACACACACACACACACACCCCTTTACACTTGTTGAATAAATGAATAGTCATCTCTGGTAGGACACCAACACAAGATACAATAAGGGATTTCTACATTACAAAAAAAAGTATAGAATCGTGTTTTAACTTCACTGAACTTCCCATCTGAAGTAGAGTTTAGAAATTATTGGTTTATTATGGACAAAGCACAGAAGGAGCCCATGAAACATGAGCATAGTTGCACCATCCCATTGGATCCAGATCCATTTCTGTCTCTGTGTCCACATGTACATGTGTGTACACATGTGTGTATGGATGATGATATATGTGTGTGCCTTTTGTTCTCTGGAAATGTTTTTCTTTTGAAATGCTCTCGTCACATGGCTTGTTCTAGGGTCCTTTTTCCTGGCAGTAAAAGCTTCTATTTTCCTCTTTGCTTGTCCTTATTTTACTCAATATGTACTCTTTCTCTAGACCTTTATAAATCAAGTCATTGGCCGTTAATTTTTCCTAAGCCATTTGAACTCATAGTGGGAAGAGAGAATTCTAAATGCTAACAGCAAATATTTTTAAGAAATATGAAACCTTGAACATGATACAGCCTCTTCCAACACTTTCTCCCTACACACAACCATGTACTTAATGGGGAGAAAAGCTGCACTGTATTTTGTTCACAGAAAACAATGCATAGATGAAGATGTAGCTAGTTGTTTTTTTACTCCCAACTGTTTTTCATTAGAAAAGAGATATATGGAGAAGTGGAGGCTGAGGCTGAATTGTGAGCCAAAAATATTCCTATGTGACTGTAGCTTTGTAAGAGGTCAAAGAGGGTTAAGATTGGCCGTTTCTTCTGAGTGTTTTATGAAACTAAAAACCTAGATCTCCATTTTCTACTTGTACACAGAAACACAGCCTGTGGGTTTGATTAAGATCCCAAAGGAACAGTAAAGTGACAGAGACACAGTGTCCAGGGACTAAGGGGAGAGAAAATAATGTCCAGGCAACAGGCCAACTTTCTGCAGCTAACTACTTGATAGCTCATCCCTTGGCATTTATTAGACTCATGATGTTGTTAAAATGATCAGGGACATTCTCATTGAGTTTTTCTTTTCTAGGCAAAAAGTATTTCAGAACTGTGCTGGGAAGTTAGGGGCTATGGAAACACAGTGACAGTTATAGCTCTGTTAATCAACTAAGAACCCAGCCGGGAGAAATCAGCATATGACTGGCAACTCTTTTTCCTTGCTCTTGACACCCCACACCCTCCATTCGATAACTTAAGGGACCCGTGGAACCTGACTCACTGAACAAATGATTGAGTAGATGCATGTCAAAGGCAGCTGCTGCAGATCATGGATTTTCTGTAACTTTTCCCTCAGAAGGGGGAACCTTACTTTGCTGGTGAAACAAACAAGGGTTAAATGAGCTGAGCCAGAGGCCTTCTTGTGTGTGTTCTGTCTATGAGAACAAGTGTCTGTATTCATTTCATTTGACATTGAGGTGGACCCAATTGAGATGGCTACTGCTGGATCCCTAATGGTGAAAGGAATTGGCTTGAATAGTTTTTTTTAACTGGAATCTAAAGGCAAGAGAATGAAGCCTGCTGTCATACAGACCCATCAAATCCTTACCCCTAGAGGCTATTTCCAATTACTCAGTGTAAGAGTACAGTGGGAGCAAATGGAAATGCATTTTGTTGGCAAGGGGAGATTGATGACATCTTAAACTCTATTTGCAGATTCATAATATTCCTGTGCTCAAAATCCCTATGCTCAGAAGAAATTATAATTTCTTTGCTGTGACCTATTTTGATAGAATTGTAGAAGGTCATGGTTGGAAGATACCTTGGACATAAACAAATCCTTCATTTACAAATAGGAAAGCAAGGCCTGGAGGAGTTTAGCCCCAGGTCACTGAGCTAATTAGTAGGTCCTGAAAGAAAAAATAGAGTTGTCTTTTTTTTTTCCTGAGGGTCCTGATGGCTCCACTATCTGAGTGCACATTTTAAGTGCTTATGCGTGGTGATACAAGAACTTTTTAGTAGAAAAGGGATTCTTTGAAATATGAAGCCAATTTTCTCCCTGCCAAGATACTTAAAAACAACAGCAATGAGCTAGCACAACTGTCTATCATTGGGAATTTGGAAAGGCAAATATTTTCACAGAACCTAAGTGTTCAAACAAACAGGAGTAGCAAATGTGGTCTCAATTCCAGCTAGGATCAAGTGAAGATGGCTGAGGTGGGGGGTGGGGAGTGGTGGAGGGAAAATGGAGACAACTGTACTTGAACAACAATAAAAAAAAATTTGCTATTAAAAAAACCCCTCCAGCTAAGCCATTAAAACTTGAACAAAGAATCAAGGGAAAATGGAAATAGAAGAAAATAGGTAGGAAATATAGGGTCCAGGATTCATGTATGAATTACATAAAAATAAAATGGACACAAACTCAGGGTTTTTTTTTTTCTTTTTAAAGACACGATTGTTTTCAAAGCTGATGTACCATCATCATTGGCTTGTAGGATAGTGTATGAACTTACAAGATTTTTCTTCGGAATGTAAGTATGTCTATGATAGGAATTGGTAGAGCTACCTATATGTTCAGAGGTTTGGGCAAACCTAGCCAGGAAGAACCCTGCTCCTCCTTCAGGACTGGGGTGGGCTCAGACTTATCAGGTGGCATTTGTTGGATCTAAGAGCTTTCACATCAATTCAATCCAAGATTTGATTAGGCAAGCAGGATCCTGGGCAGGGAGAAGTCATGGGTGGGGAAAATGCAGTACCGGAGCAAGAATGGCAAGAGTCAGGTCATTAGAAGTCAGACAAGGTACTTGGGTGAGGCAAGAACTATAACAGAGGGGTCTTGGCCTAGATTTGCTCTGTTGTGTGTTTGTAGCCAATAAGTGGGAAAGTTTCAGGTGAGAGTAAGTAAATAACTTACTTTAAGCACTTTTCAGGTAAGAGGTTGGGTAAGGAATAGGTCTTTAATCCCAAAGCGTTCCTTTGGTGATCCCCATATACCTTCCCAGAAGATGTGCCATGAGCTCAAGGTGGCCAGCAGGACTTTTCCAGGACTAACTGAAGTGGAAGCCCTTGGAATAACCAGTGTCATCGAACTTGGGTTCTGACAGTACAGGCATTGAAATTGACCCCTTCTTTTTAGAGAAGAGCTGTGCTCTTTTTCAAATGAGGGGTAGAATTATTCACTATCCCTTTTAGAATGCTCTTGCCTGGATATGGGAGGGTTTTGTTATCTCTAAAAATTTCAAGCAAGTGGCAAACTTAGTCTTCTGACTTAGGAGGAACATTCAGTAGCCTATGTGATTGACTTGAGGATTTTCCTTAAAAATAACTTCCCCAGACCAAGGCAATTTTTATTGGAATTCCAATATTAGAGATTCATTCTTTAGCATCCACTAGATGCCTAACAGTGTGGCTTGCTTTTAAAATGTGAAATACTGCTAGAGATAAACTCCACATTACTTTACCATGTTTATTAATTCATCAGTTCAGGGACTCAGGATTCTATGACAGCTCTGGGTCAGGATGGGCAGGGGAGAAAAACTGAGAGGCCAGAAGTAAAGGGAGATGTTTCAAGAGGGGAGAGGTTTACTCGTTTTCCATCATTGCAGAGAGCAGTTTAGGGAAAGTGTTGCTTATCTATTTCTGATAAAACAGAGAAGAATCTGAGCAGACTCAGTATCAGGCAACAGTAGTGTCCAAGAAAAGCACAGAAGAAGGAAGCCTGTCCTAATTTTGGGTTAATTTCATTAGCAGAATCACCATGTGTTTATACTATAATCCACAGTTGCAATGTGCTTCCATAATTGATATTTCGTTTCCTCCTCAGAGTACTGCAATGGAGTGCAATGGAGTGCAATGGACTATACTACTATGACAGGAGGTTTTACCGAAGATGAAACTCAGCGGTTCAGGGGTGATCTATTGACCACTTCACTGGATTCTGGGAGATTGGCGGATGAAAGTGGTGGTAGTGGTGATAATTACCAGGTCTATAAACTCTCTGAAATGGTATATAAAGGTTATGTTTCGCATACGCATAAGTGCATTTTTATTGAAGAGATTTTCATGACACTCTCAAAGTGCTCCCTGAAGCACAAAAGTTTAAGACCTTCAGGCTTTTCAATGTGTTATTGGAGTGGTATGGGAAAAATTCGCAAGCACAACCTTTTTGCTAGGTGAAGTGGAGAGTCCAGGCTGGGAGTCACAGTCCCTTTGCTCCCAACATTGCTTAAAGGACATTATGTCACTAGGTGGATACCCACATTCCAACATCATTACTCATTCAGAAGGCCCTCTGGTGTGCTCACAGGCTTGCCTTGTACAGTGCCAGCATTTTGTCACATGTAAGCCTACCTTTAAGAAAAACAGATTTAGATTAGAATCGGAAATCAGGGAGGAACTTTGCCTTAGTTTCAAATCTCCCAGCCCCATCTTCAAACCTTGGATCTTCTTTGGATCTCAGATCTTCAGAAAGTAGAAAGAAAGAAAATACAAAGCTTGCTGAGGCCGGAACCCACATGCGAATCTCTACCCCACCAGGGTTGGGGGTAGGAGGTTGCCATGTGCTCTTTAAACAGCCCCATAAGATTCTAAGATAAAGGTGAAGACTCAACCAATTAGAGCGGAGTTGCTGCTGCCATTCTTACTATGGTGGGAAATTGTAAGGGAAGCTTCCTACCAATAGAAAAGAGCTGCAAACTTTCAGTGTCTCTGGGCCACACTGGAAGAAGAAGTACTGTCTTGGACCACACATTAAATACATTGTGACATGTAATCACAAAAAGATCTCATACTCTTTTAAGTAAATTTATGATTTTGTATTGGGCTGCATTCATAGCTACCCTGGGCTGTTTGGACACCCCTGCCAGTGAAGACCAACCACTATACATTTAGGAAATGATTAGGTATCTTGACAGCACCCTCAGTTAAAATGGCCACCTTAGTTGCTTCACTGATTTGGAGTCAGAGCCAGGGAGACTTTCTCCTTCAGGCCCCAGAGTGAGCTGGAAAGGATTTTAAACTGCCACAGCAGAAGAACGAGTGATGAGAGTCGCCACACAGTTAGCTGGGTCAGGAGAAATGCCCCTCTAGCGCTGAAGTTGAAGTGCTCACCTGGCACATGACGGAGCAAGGTCTCCTTACTTGGTACTTTTGTGTCCCTGGTGAACCCACTTGTTTTGGAGCATGAGGGAATTTGGAAGGACCAGGTGTTCCTCCAGTCTCTTAGCTGCCATTTGAGCAGTTTTTTTACTTCAGGGAATTTCAGTCTCCATGTAGGTTTGGATCCAGACTTGAAGAATGATTTGTTAAGCTGGAATGAGTGATAGCGTCATCGCAACATTTGTTTTATTGACCATGAACTCTTAGGATGCTCCAGAATCAACTCCCAAATAAAGTGCAACCTCAAGACTTAAAGTGCCACACTATAGGTGCCACCCCTCTACAGAAACAGTTAGAGTGAGAAAGCGGACTTCATTTGTCTCAACGCCTGGAAGGTTAATTCCCAGTGTCCACAGTTGTGGAAGATGTTGATCCTCAAAAGGCTGCATTCCTGCATAAACAGTGGACCTTACATAGTTTAATTCCCTTATATAAATTCTCCTACACTAATCTCTGAGTGCATTTATTGCTGCTGAAAAGCAAAATGGGACTTGCTGTGGAAAGTGGGATAAGACTTCAACACTGAAGTGATTTTCTCTACTTTTCTAGGAATGAAAGGAGCACAAGGAGACCCTGAAGTATTTCTTGTCCAGTTCTGTCAAAAATTCAATTGCCGTCTGAGAACAGAATGTGAAGCATTGTGGACTGGTTGGTTCTGAGGTATATTTGAAAACAGTCTTCCGGAAACTGTTTGAGAAGATTTCACCTGTCTACCCTTATTTTTGCAAATGGAGCAGAGATCAATACAGCCATAATTGGAACCTAATTTCAGAAAACTTTTGACTTATTTCAGTTTCTTATGAATCAATGCATTTAATATTTCCTGGATGGCTGCTATGTAGACTGCAGGCAGAATGGACCATTATACGACTATTACTGAATTTCTGGTCTGTTCCCTGTGGCCCTCAAAGTGTGGATGTTTCTTACGCCATACATGCAGTGCATTCAAAAGCTTTGTTGAGACAGGGTCCACAAAACACCTGGGGAAGTTACCCAAGGGGAAGCTGACTTATTTATGTTTCTGTAGGCATTTCAAAATTCATTTATCAGCCACAAGGTTGGCTCATGTTTCATCATCTGTAGCTTCAGCCCATACAGATGGAAAAATGAAGATTCTGTGTCATAAATACCTTATTGGAGTGTTAGCATATTTGACAGAACAGCAATTTTTCAAATTGAGTGAGGCCTTGTGGGGATTATAAGGTATGGTTTATATACCTTTTTCTCATTGATTATTTGCCTAATTGCTATGCTGAGAGGAACAGGAGGAGAAATGGGCATCCAACTCTGCATCTGTTTTTCTCATAGTCCCTTTGATGTTGCCCAGATAGAAGCTAAGAAGGATCAGAAGAAGAAAGAGGTGGTAGTGGGCCCCAGTGGGAATTTTTGACAGAACTGGACAACCAGGTGTAATAGTCACGGTGACCTGGGGTGCCAGTCTCTAGATAATGCTGAGTTGTTAATTTATTGGCCATCTTTCCAAAACAATATGTAATGTTTATTACAGTAAGTCAAACTTTTAGGATTTAGATGAGATATTGCTAATACCCAATTTAGGCCTTTAAAACCTATAATTCCTTTAAGTATTTTAAACTTGAATTCAGACAGAATTTTTGTCTTCTAAATACATTTTCCTAGCATCATTTTTTGGTAGAAAACTAGCAATAAAAAGCCCTCTTCAAAGAAAAGTAAAATTAATATAATTTTAAGCTACTAATGTGTTTCTGTTTTTAATGTTGTTCAATTATTCTTGTAATGATGAATTAAATATTCACTTTTAAAATAAAAAATGAAGAAAATAAGAGTTTTTATAAATCATTTAAAAGATAAATATGGAGTGAGAAAATTCTTTACAAAATGATGCAAAGTTTTTTCAAAGAGGTTCAACTTATATAGTGTTAATTTCTAGTCTTATTATGATACCTATAAGTTATATAGAAATGGCTGAATAAAAAAAGCATGATACTCTGTGCATATTACTTTAGCTTAAGTCAACCCCAGGTTCATCAACAATGCCTAGTAAGGAGGTGGCCAGCCAAGGTTACATCAGAAGGGCCGGGCACATCTTTCACCAGACCTCCTTGTTCAACTACCATTGCTTTGCTTTTATTGCATTAGGTATCAACAAATGCGGTGTCATTGATCAAAATAGTGTCTTGTTACTTAATTCTCCTTGGTAAAATTAAAGAGATTTAAGGTGCATAAATAGAGCTTAGAGGTACTTTTTCTCTGAATGAACAGGACTAAGAATTCACTCAACCATGGGCCTGCCCTTTCTGGGGATATTTTAACCTGAGCTCCAGTTGGTCCGATGTCCAATCATTGGTTTGAGACATGAGATAGTGTCTATTACAATGTTTTGAATCTTGTCCAGGAATATGGCTGTGTTTGTTGAACAAACCTTTTATAGTACATGTTTGGAGCATCTAAAGAGATGACAAAAAGCTGGAATTTTATTGTGTTTAGAGAACTGGTTGATAAATTGTTCTGAGCCTACTTTGTTAATAAATGTTCATCAAATAGGTGTCTGTATGTATATGAGAATTTTGCCTAAGACTTGCTTTCATTATGATTTGCTAACAAGGTTGCAGAGGAAAGCTATTTATTGCCCACTCAAAGGTTCTTGAAGGCTACTGTGATCTACAAAACCAAACAAAACTCTAAAAGTTGCCCATGACCAAATTAAATTAAGTAATTTGCAATAATCCTGTTTTTCAGAGGGATGCTAATTATAAATGTAACGCAGAATTTACTTACAAGGGTTCTGAACATTCTTATTACTCCAGAAGATAGTGTGAGGAAAAAAGACTACCCTAGAAGGGGATTTGGTGAGGTGAAGAACGGATGAAAAGGCAAGTATAAAATGAAAGCTTAGAGGAGGTCTTCAGAGTGTAGATGAAGATTTGATCTAAAGCACTTGGAGAGAGAGGGGCACAGATGGATAGAGATCTTATTTCTAGACAGAATGAATGGAAACTTTGGACAGAAGCATTACCCCTTTCCCCGCCCCCAGTAGATAAGTTAGAGGAAGAAGGTGATGACTTCATTTTTTCCAGAAATTCTTAAATGTACCTTGAGAAAGATTCTAACTGGCATCACCACATTTCTGGAAATTTCCTATTCCCATTTTCAGAAATCTGTTTGAGAACTGTCAGCATTTTACTTGTCTCAGGATGCTGGTGTTGACCACATCTTTATAGATGTTCTCTGAGTTTAGTGTTTAGCAAAGCCAATTAATAAATGCTTATTGGATGTCTATTGTGACTGTGTTAGATACTTAGGGGGATAGAAGAGAAACATTAGACTCAGTTCTGACCTCAACAACTGGTTTCAGATGCTGATTTCACAGACATTAAATAACTAGTGACCCATTCCATGTATTTTATGCTCAGGACTATTATTACAATGGATTTTAGAGAAAGCAGATATTAGTGTTGTTAGGATTTGAACTGAAGCTATAATTTAAGAAGATAAATATTTGTTTTCATGGGGAAAGGAAGCCTTTGGAACAGAGCCAAGGGGCAGGGCATGGAAAGAGGGAGGACAGTCTCTTCGTTAATGCAGCCATGTCACCCATAAGTGAGGACTTGGGAGACCAGAAGCCCTCTTCGCACTCTCTGTGGCCAGTATTGGCTGAATTACATTGTGCCAAGCAGGCCAGTGATTTATGTGGCACTTTGGTGAAGATAGTACCTATCCCTGCTACCATTAAGCCCCCAAAATTCAAAACTATAACAAAATTTATGTTAAAAAAATAAGTTAGGCCATGAGATGATTCACCCACAGGCCAGGATTAATCTGTAAGTGTATGTGGTGCTGGGCTAGCCACCTAACACACTCAAAATCATACAGGAAAGGCACTGAGAAATAATAACAGTGCATCGGTGGGAGAGGAGGACTGAAAGTTCTCATTTAGAGTGAGTAGGAAGGGCTTTCCAGACCCTCCACAGAGCACCCTGAGATTTCACTAGTTAGCCCCACAACTCGTAACACAGAAATAGCCTATCAGGCTAATTTAAAACACTTCTCCTTCATTGAAATCAAACATAATTAATTTATTATTTTAACTACCCAGTGGCATTTTGGGTAGAACTTTAAAAACCAAGAAAAGAATATGATAAGTTCAGAGAGTTCAAAGAACAGTCAGATGATTTTATCAGCACAGTTGTTTAGGTCATTGTTACTTGAAAGAATCAGGGGTAAGAAGGTCCTCAGAGCACATGTGTGTACCCTCCTCATCTACAGAGGAGAGCAAAAGTCAGGGACTTAAGAGACTTACCCTGGTTACTTAGCTGTTTAGAGAAGGATGAAATTAGGACAAGACTGCAGAAATTCTGGGTTTAAGTCCTATATTCTCTTAATAAAATTTGCAAACAAATTATGAGCATTTAATTAATCTTACAATTAAAAAAAGTTTTGTTGATATATGATTCACATAGCATACAATTCACTCATTTAAAGTTTACATATTGGTGGGCTCTAATACGTTCACAGAGTCATGCATATATCACCATGCCCAATTTTAGAACATTTTCATTACCTTAAAAAAGAAACCCCACACTCCTTAGCTCTCAGCCCCAAAATACTCTCATTTCTCTATTTTTTAATTTTCTTTTCATTTCTGTTTAGATACATTGCCCCCTCAGCCCTAGAAAATCACCAACCTACTTGCTGTCTCTATCACTTATGAATTCTGCACATTTCATAAAACACAGTCATAAAATATTGGTCTTTTGCCACTGGCTTCTTTTACTTAGTAGGTTTCAAGTTTCATCCATGTTGTAACATGTTTCTGTACAGTCATGTGCCATTTAACAATGATGAGGTGTTCTGTAAACTGTATTGTTAGGAATTTTGTGGTTGTGCGAACATCACAGAGTGTACTCACACAAACCTAGGTGGCGTAGCCTACCACACATCTACACCATACGGCATACCACTGTCATACATGTGGTCCATCGCTGACCCAGACAGCATTAGTCAGTGAATGACTGTATTTTATTAATTTTTATTGCTGAGTAATATTCCATTGTATGGCTTATACCACATTTTATTTCTCCAATCAGCAGTTGTTGGACATTGGGTTGTTTTCTTTTTTTGGCTGTTATGAATAATGTTGCTAAACACATTCATGACACGTTTTTGTGTGGACAAATGTTTAATTTCTATTGGGTGTATACCTGAGAGTGGAATTGCTGAATTACATGGTAACTCTATGTTTAACTCCCTCAGGAACTGCCAGACAATTTTCCAAAGCACTGCACCACTTTACCTTTCCATTAGCAGTGTATGAGAGTTCCCACTTCTCCATCTTCTCACCAACACTTGTTATTATCTGTCTTTTTTTTTTTAAAGCCATCCCAGTAGATGTGCAGTGATACCACATTGTGGTTTTGGTTTGCATTTCTCTGATGGCTAGCGATGTTGAGCATCTTCATATGTGCTTGTTGGCCATTTGTGTATCTTCTTTGGAGAAATGTCTATTCAGATTCTTGCCCACTTCTAATTGGGTTATTTGTCTTGAGATGTAATAGTTTCCTGTGTATTGTGGAAACAAGTCCCTTATAAAATACATGATGTGCAAAACTTTTCTCCCACCCTTTGGGTTGTCTTTTTAATTTTCTGATGGTGTCTTTTAAAGCATATAAATTTTGATTATGTCACAGTTTTTTAAATGGTGAATTTTTTCATTGCTTTTGGGACATTTATAAATAATATATATGTGATCATAAAATATTTTCAATAGAACATCTGTGGACCAATCTATATTCAATAGTTTCAGCTTGATGGGTAGGGCAGTAAAAGTGGATAGAAGCAGTAGCATTAGAGGAAGCAGCAGAAACGTAGGATGTGGTGCCAGAAGGCACTGTAGGCCCTTATAGCCCTGGTTATCTAGGGATTAACCCAGTTACCTAATATCAATAGGCCCCTACTCAAGGGCATCATAAGAAGAAATAATATCCTTCAAAAGACATTACTTTTTATAATTTTCTGTGTCTTCCTGTTTATAATAAATGGAGTCCCCATAACAATAACCATTTATTAATGAAGCCAGGTATGCAGTTACTTTCAGTGTAACACAAGATTTTTCGTAGATGTATGCGTATTTGTGTATGAGTGATCATTTTTATTACTCTTGTGGATGAAGCCAGATTTCCAGGTTATTATCATTATAGCATAAGTAGAATGAAGTTGTTTATTTCCTTGTCTTTCTCCCTTCGCTTCCCCCAATCCTGTCACTTCCCATCTAAACACAGGAATATACTAATCAGGGAAATATGCATGGTGTTTAGTAAAAAGGTCAAATCCATTTGGATGGAATTCCAGGCTCAACGTGAGAACAATGGCAGGAAACTGGGTCTTCGAGCTGGCTGCAGTCAGGAGCTGTTGAGGGATAGATTGTTGAAAGGGCCAGCCCTGGGGTATGCTGCTTTGGCTTGCTTTATGTTTGGAATGCTGCAATTGTTCCAGACACAATGAGGGGTCTGTCTGTCCACACCAGACAAGTTGTAATTACAGGAATAGAAGCTCAGTTACTGCTTCTTAATTGCAAGTGATTCCATGGCAGGCTGTATACACTGCTGCTAATTTGTTCTCTGGACTGTATAGGGACAGGCAGGATTTTTAGTTTAATGTTTTTGGTGATTAGGACGAGTATGCCTTGCACCTTATATCTACTTTATTCATGTGCAGGTGCTACAAGGATCCCTTCTAGACCACCTGTTTTGTTGATTTTGATGATGCATACCTGTATGCAGTATTGTCTGTGTTGAGGACAGGGTGTTGAAAGTCTCTTTGTCTTTGGTGTCCTAAAAACCTCATTCATTGTGATTATAACATCGTGTTGAGAAGTCTTCTTGTGTCACATAGGAACCATTTCCTAATCAGGAAAGAAGGTTTAAATCTGGCCTTGCCATCATGGTCTGGAAAAAATGCAGCTACAACAGATGAGAATTGGTAGCCACACAGAATCAGCATGTGGATATTCTTCATGAACTTTAATAGAAGATCTTCATCTCTATCAGAAAGCACATTAGGAAAATTCACCACTATGAATAGTTTATAACATTAATTTATTCATTCATTCAACAAATGTTATTTGAGAGCCTATTATATGCTGGGTATTTTATTAGGAATAGGATGAAAAGTAGCATAAGAAAAGATTTACTTAGGAACTTAGTCTCAGTAGGGACCAAAACATGTCAATGAATAAGGCACTGTAATAGTATTATGACAAAGTTATGCATGTTTCATGATCTACAGATAGGTATGATGAAGAACATTCACATTCCTGGAAATAGCTGAAAACCTTTTCTCATATGTCATTGACCAGAATTAAGATGTGGACCAATACTAAACCAGTCACTGGTAAAGTGAATGGACTGACTCTTAGACAATCAGACCCACTTGAAGAGATGGGGACAGGGACAGCTCCCTGCAAAAAAAAAAAGGGCAGGGGGAAGGAGGGAGTTATGGGTATCAATAAAATCCAGGATCTGTTTGAAAGAAGACAGGGGAATGATGCTAGGAGACAACTAATAATATCCACGTTCTTCGACTGACATGTCAGAGAGCTCTCTCTGGTAGCATTGTAGAGAATGGGGTGGGGGGGCAGAATGAAGACAGAGAGGCAGTGAGGAGGTGCCACAGTCCTTGGGGAGAGGTGAAGAGACCTTGAACTGAAGTGGTGATGGTTACTAAGCAGAACAGGGAGGTTCTGGGAACTGTGTGGAAGAATTTATAATAGTTATTCTTAAACCTCTGGGAGAGAATGTGTCCCTTTGAGAATCTGATGCAAACAGTTTTAGATTAAATGTCAAGATTTGCTCCAGTTTAGCATCAGCATGACCTGAATGTCAGGGAAGCTGGACTGGTGAGCCCTTTGTATGGGACACAGTTCTTGTTCCAGGAGGGCACCAGAGATTCTAACCTTATTGTGGGGGTTGGAGAGAAAAAGAATGAGACACAGCATTTATCAAGGGCTGATTACTTATATCATGCCCTGAGGTCCACCATGAAGACGGGCAACTGAGGCATTAGATACACTACCATACCCCTGCAAAATGGCAGCTGTAGAATTTGATCTTGAAGTTGACTGTATGACAATCCCAAGCAGCCGCCTACCGGTGCTGCCATATTTGGTCCACATGTGACTGAGTGTGATTACTACTTTTTTCTTTCCTGGAATCCTACAGTGACCTCTGTTTGTGCAGCTGAAGGAGACATTCATGACCTCATTCCTGACAGTTTTAGGAGCTGACAGCAGAACATTCAAGGAATGACACTGAGTAACTTTTTCAAGGTCATTTCCTGTCAATGATCTCTGCAAAGATCACATTCCTTAGGGATATGTGGGGGTTGGAAACAGACCCTATTCTGTCAGGCCAGGGATGCCTGGGGCAGCTGCAATAGGCAGATGAGTGTGTAAGTCTACATCCTCTTTGACATGTTTTGCTGGCAAAAACGTCCCGCCCCCAACATTTGGCTAAAAACAAACCAGGTCTGCTAGGCTTCATGACTCACGCTTGATGAAGTCTTTACCCTGAGTCAATAATTCACATTTTAGAGGCAAATGTTGAGCTCTACATCTAACCAGGTTACACTGGCAGGAGTAGCCCTGTGTATTAATTTGGCTTATTAGAAACAGCACCTTCTGAGGTTCTTGAAGCAGAACATACCTCTGCCCCTTTTCCTATCCAGGTCTCACATAAGAATGGGTGTAAATGGGAGGGAAGTTGGGAGGGAGGGGTGGACGGGCTGGATTGAGAGTAAAGGGGAGAAAACTGTACTTGAACAATGACTAAAATAAATTAAAAAAGAAAAAAGAATGGGTGTAGCTGTGCGTGCTAGAAGGAAGCCTCGTGAAGTGAGCATGTGGTAAGGTTTGGAATCAGTCCTGGTTTCACGTGTGTTTCTGCCCTTTATTATTACTTGATGGTGGGTAATTTACCCTTCTGAGCATTAGTCAATCACCTTTGAAATGGATGTAATCACACTATTTTGAATAGTGTTTATGGGATCTGAAGAGAGTATGTGCAAGGACCTGGGCACATAGTGCATGCTCAACAACATGAGCAGCAGTATTCGCTTTGCTGCATGCCTTCTGCTTAGCTGAGTTGTTTTTTCACTTACCCCTTTATTTCACATATGGGCTTTATTTATTTCTTTAAAGGAGAAAGACATCAGTCCAAGTAATGTGTTTTACATATACTCATGGGTGTCTTTTGCCACTCCTCCCATCACCTTTGTATTTTGCATCACCCTGCAGCAGGATGTTGGTTACAGTAAGCATGGTGATGAGGAAGAAACAGCAAGTGCAAAATCATGAGACCTCATATCCATCCATCCATTCATTGACCTGTTATCTGTCTACCTTCTATTTCTTCTAGCTCTGCCTATAGAAAAATCATCTAAGCTCTTGGGACCTCCACTGATTTGTTTGTAAAAAGAGGGGCTTGAACTAAAAGATCTTTCAGACACTTCAGGCTCTTGCTGGTCTGCTTCCAGAGGCTCTTCCCTTTGAAGTAACTTAAATTCTGGTGATAAGCTGGCCAGTGCATGAAACGCTGCCACTTTGCCAAGTCCTGTAGATGTTTTCTTGCACTGGGTGATACTTAGAATCAAATTTCCTATAGTCAGCAAAACTGGGGCCAGCACACTCAGTAACACCTTTACTATGAATGTTCCTTTGGAGTACGAAACTAATCAATGGACACATTTCCAAGAAAATTACTTTTTCTCCTGTTCTCCAGTTCTCCATACATGTGGCTTGTTTATGTGCAGATGTTTAAACACAGTGACTTACAAGGGTGTGAATTACTCTGAAACATAAATTGTGTTAATTATATCAGCTAGTTAAATTGGTATCACTGCCTGAGCTTGTTCAGACATTAAATATCTTTCCTCTTGTTTTTCTTATATTCAGGAGTGAATGGTAAGTTAAGAACTACAATTCCAGTTCATAAAACATCAGAGGGACTAACTGGATCTATTTATATTTTACCTAAGGACACAGAATTTGAGACTTCTCTTAGAGTGAAAGTTGACAAACTGGATAAGTGTGCATGGGCCAAAAGTTTGCAATGAAAACATTTTGAACCTCCTTAGAATCCTAGTGTGTTAGGGATGAAAGGGGCCTAAAGATTTCTGAGCAATTCCTTCTCTTTCTCTCAGTTGTCCCTCTTTTAGCTCAAAAATGAACTGAAAGACAAGTGTGTAGAAACAAACATTGCCCCAAGTGGTGGAGTATCTCAGAAGGGATTCTTTTCAATAAAAAATATGAAGTTTAATTTTTTTATATTCTTAAAAATTTACCAAATAAGTTGTATCAGGGTTTTCCACTATCTTGTTTGTTTAAGACATTTACACTATGTGAATGCTAAGAAGTCAGAATGAATTTTGCCAGCAGGTGGCACTAAATGATTTCATTAACAAAATAACAGTTTTGCATCCTCTCTGTTAGGGCAGAAAAAAAGGCCTTTTAAGTGAGCGTGTGGTTCATTCACCCAAATTCAGGAAATGTGCCTTTCTTATTTGGTGGTTCTTTGGCAGTACGCTAGTGCAGTTCAGGGTGAGTTATTTCCTTCAAGTTTGTTAAAAGGGAAGTATGGTGAAATTCAAGACTTTAAACCTTTATTAGGGTTTTTTAGGCCAATTAAAATCCAGTCTGTCTGCCCACAGACCCTCCCATAGCTTCTTCTAGGCCTGCAAGTGCACAGGATGCTGAAATGAAGGATGGTGAGGTTTCCCTTTTTTACTGCTCGCTGCACAATCTTCTCTTTCCCAGATCCCAAGTCTGCTTTTATACCATGGTTAACATTTTGCCCTTTTTGGGAAAGGGGTATCAGAATGGAACCTCATTGATCCAGGCCCTATTTGAAAAGGGCACACCTACACCTTCAGATGTGTGTGCTGAGCAAGATTATTTTTTTCCTTTTTCTTTTTTTTAAATTTTATTTTAATCATTGTTCAAGTACAGTTTTCTCCCCTTTACTCCCAATCCAGCCCACTTACCCCTCCCTCCCAACTTCCCTCCCATTACCACCCTCCCCTTTTTTATCCATGTGTCTTTCAACTTTGTTCCTGTAAACACTTCCCCTTTTCCCCTGAAACTCCCTCTTCTCTCTCCTCTGGTCACTTTCTGCCTGTTCTCTAATGCAGTGTCTTTGACTATATTTTGCTTGTTTCTTTGTTTTGTTGTTTAGGTTCCTGTTAACGGTGAGACCATATGGTATTTATCTTTCACTGTCT